>VDFB02341403.1:0-38908 GCA_007258455.2 Sequoia sempervirens
CATATACACACAGTCGACCGTATATACACATAATTGTAATTGTATACACGCATATACACACAGTGGGCCATTTATATGCATATATATAACTGTATTCTCACATATACACATAGTCCAACATTATATAGTTCTATTATTGCTGGAAAATTTCATTTGCGAACCGTTGCTGTGTGTATATGTGTGTATACACAGATATATATGCATATATATATTTATATGCATATATATCTGTGTATACACACATTTACAGTCGGCCATATATATGCCTATATATATTTGTATAGTCACATATACACACAGTCGGCCATGAATAAGCTACAACAAAGCTTCATTACACGATGAAAGCATTACAATTTTTTCTTGCACATTTAACAAAAGAAAATCGTAAGAAAAACCTACAAATTTTTTGCAATGCATAGTTACTACCTGAGTGAGGTTTGAAGACAACCTCACCTGCGTATCTTGAAGATATATAGTTTCCTTTTACTGAATATGGTCTAGATACACACTTTAAGCACGAAAACTGTATCACCACCACTCGGCCATGGCCTCACCACCGTTGGCGTCCGTCCTAACCAGAGCTAGTTCTCAATGGAACTGCTGAAAATGAATTATGTCTCATTAATGGGTGTTTCGTGAATAGAATGCAAGACCAAGTGAATGGTGTGCATGCCGAGGTGGTTGGCGTTAAGGCCGACGGCGGGGAGTATGGTTGCAGTTAATGAGCATTAACTAGAATATGCATATGCAAGTACTGGCGTGGTGCCAAACAACAATCGGTCATACAAATGTTCGCAATAGGTATACGCCTAATTTTTTACTCTTTTGGCAGTTTTTGGAAATCACCCCCAAAACCTTGAAAGGCATGCTCGAAAGATTGCCAAATTTTTATTTCAAACTCGGCCTTCGGCCGGTGAAGGCATGTGGCAAAAAAAAAATAGTCGACTGGGCCGGTAAAGCGTGGACCCCTGGCTCCAGGGAGTTTACCCTACCCACCGGTGGGGCCTCTCCCTTAATGAGAAATCTCATCTATTTTCAATAAACATTATTCACTTGAAACCTTCCACGTACCGAGCTATCATTTGTTTGTCCGTCAGCTTTTACACCATAGCTAAGAACAATAAATATATTATCTGTTTTATAGTTCTGGCTGGCCAAGAGTCTGACAGAACATACAGCAGGCATATTGGATGCGAACACAAGAAGAAAAAACACAAACATGAACATAAAAAGCTTCATGTTTTTCAGTACAATACAATCCACAACGTACAAGAAAGCCTGCAAACACTGAGCTTTGAAAAACTTAGTTTGGAAGACACGATATTGACGACGAGTTCAGCGATAGATGTGGGAGATACAACATTTTATAGCATTCTACAACAACGAAATTATTGCTGTTAAGCCGCTGTTTTTCATGGAAGAAAACTAATTCAGACAAAGTCTGCGGCCACCACAATCAGCCGAAGGGAAGAGTTGCTTCAGGAAGAAGGACCAAAAATTAAATGCATGCATTTGTGGCTGAGTTCCAGGATTAGGATTATCCCACAGTCCACCTTATATGAACAGTTACTAAGAAATTCAGGGAAAAACCTTGCTAGTCTTAGATTTATCATTAAAGCAAGAACAGGCACGATTTTTAAAAATTGGTACCCACATTTTCCTCATTCCTTTAGTAGTTAACTTGGCACTCAGACTTCTGGTTCAAGCTACGAGAGAGTAAAACGTGATGAGGATAAAATTTCATCCGTCACTTGCTTTACAAATAAGGGAAATTAACGACTATGTTTCAGTTAGACTATTATTTTAGGGTGAATACGTGGGATTTTCTGTAAGTTCTCGGATAAAGCAATGGATTTAGTCTATGGTAGGTCATACACATGTTTCAGCTGACCTGAAAATTTACAACAGAAGGAAGATGGTAACTACAAATATGTATGAGGACAAGTGTAGAATTGCAAATATAATAAGAATAGTTTACGAGAGATCACATGTATGCAGAGGATAAATGATGATAACTTAGCCGTCAACGCATCAAACATCAAAGATTTTAACTAGTCATTCCAACAAATGTTTCAAAATGATGGAATCTCATGTTTGTACGCCATGTTTCAAATAATGTTCTGTTCTTTTGCTTTGAAATTAAACAACTTGCTGCGGAATAATATATAAAAAAGTATTCTAAACTAAAACTTTATCTTTGTATATATTTCTTCGTATATATATTTTTTACTTGCTGGACACTTCAGGCATTTACAAATGTATTCATATATTTTAAGAAGTCTGCATACCTCTTTGTATATCTATTTTATTTCATCTTTTATATTCAATTTTTAAGATCAGTTTTATGAATTAATCTTTCATTAATATTAGTATTTGAAAAAAAATGATTTTATATATTTATGTTTTGTATTTGATATGACAAGCTATAAAGGAAAGAATTTCATATAAAATACTAAGTTATTATCAATATTTTTTCTTTATATTCATTTTGTAATTTGCATATGTTCATATTTTTTCAAAATTCTCATTTGACAACGGTCTTGTAAATATGTCTACAAATTGATATGTTGATCTGCAAGACTTTAAATATATTTCACCATTATTGACAAATTCTTGTGGCAGCAATATCTTGTATGAATATGTTGAGATGTTGTCACAAAAAAAAATATTGGTCATTTCTCTTATTTCAGTTCTAATAGCATTTATGTTATCTATAATGCTTAGCATGTCACTAATGTCACTGCCAAATGTTTATTTATTTTTATCAAATTTGTTAACAATGGTTTGTTTTGTTGAGGCCTATGACATTGATCCTCAACCAAAGTGAAAGATGTATCTAGAGGTACTCTTTCTATCATCAACAATCCGTACCCAACCATTGCCTAATTAATTGATTATCTTAAATTTATTAGATGCAAAGTATAAAATACCATGATATTTAGTACATCTAAGGATTATTTTTCTAGCTAGCATGTGAATTTGTTTTGTTGTTTCCATAAACTTCAATATTAAACTAATTCCATAAATTATTTCAACCCTTGTGACTATTAAAAACCTCATGTTTTCACCTGTCTTTTGTACAATGTTGTATTGGTGTTATTATCTTCTTCACTCAATTTCAAACCTATGGCCATAGGTGTAGATTTTTGTTTTTAATTCAAAATCCTAAACTTATTCAAAATATTATTGACATATTTTGTTTTAAAAAAAAACATCATTTATTTGATTCATTTCAATACCTTAAATATTTCATCAATGTCAAATAAATTATCTCAAACTCTTTCTTCATTATTAATTGTTAAATTTCTTATAGATATAAATTCATCAACATATAAACATTTGATCAAAATCTCACCTTGTTTATTCATCTTGATAAATAGAGTAAGTTAACTTTTACATTTGCTAAAATCATTCTTCAAGAAGTATGAATCCATGTGCTTGTATTGTAAAGAACCTACAAGATAAAATGTGTTGAGCATAGAAATACTATAAAAATGAGAGAAAAATGATGATTTTATTATCTTCATAGCACCACTTTTACATGGAAAACACTAGATTGAGCATGCGCTTCAATTAAAAATATCCAAGATACTTTCCATATGAGAAGTCATCACAATATATATAGTTTTTTCAAAGATAATTACTACCATCTCATGCATGTGAGATAAATACCTTATTCTAAAAACTAGTGGGGTGAATTACAAAGTATATGCATCATTTCATTAATCATATGTAAGGTTGAAATATAAATAATATCGACCTAACTTTTACTACCTAACATAAAGTCTACAATATGGTACATAATATCGCATCCCCTTTTGGAAAGCTTTATTCTCAAAGCTTGAAATAACAAATTCTATCCAGAGAACACTAGCAAGCTCCCATACAATATCATTAGGTTGTAGATCCTTCCCCAAGACTAAAAAAATCTCAATAGAATGATTGCAAAAGGTTATTAGGGCATTTTTAAAAAATAGCCCCAAATTCAAAAAATAGCAAGCCTTCCTCATCCTACTTAAGTACAAATCCCAATAACTCGCTTGAGATAAGAGAAATTAAAAATTAGGTGGATTTAAGATGGTAGAAGTGCCAAATTTTATGTCACATCACCTATGCATTGGATTACCTGATAGGGACCATAAAATTTGGGAGCCAACTAATGACCATTTTTTTCTCTAAATGAAAGTTTCTTGAAGGGATGGAGATTAAAAAAATCCCTATAACTAATGTGAAAAGTGCATGCTATCCTATGTTTATTCACCTACCATTTAATTTGATTTTGGACCAATATTAGATTGGCCTTAAGTAGTGAAGAGATGTCTTCACTCTTAGAAAATATATTTCCAAGTAATGATATAAATATTTATAAGTAATAATTTAAATGTTATTTCTCTAAGAGGCCCATGGAATCAGAACATCATCTAAAATTCTATGTGATCACAAGATTTATTGATGTATTTACAACATTCATCAAAGTTTCCTTGAATTTCTTCAACTTCAGCTTCTCATCTTCCACCATATCATAGAAAAATAGAATTGAACATCAATAAGATTTGTTCTAGCACATGGAAAGTAGCATTCTCTTATAATAAAATGACACTCTAACTATCACACTAGGTTGTAATCATCCATAAATCAATCCCAACATTAAAAAAAAAATTGTTTTAACCAAATAGCTTCCTTACAAGCATGAGTAGTTGCCATGTACTCTACTTCTTTCATGGAAAAAGTGACTACAATTTATATCTTACTTATCCAACTGATAGCACAACCAAACATCATGAAAAATATCTATTAGTGGATCTTTATCAATATCACCTTCCTAATCTCAATATACATATTCTTGAATATAGACTAAATATTAAGGTGCAATAAGATAACCATGTGAAAACATAAAGAATACTCAAAAGTACCTATCAAATATCTGAACATTCACTTAATTTCATCGTAATGGATCCATCCTGGATTAGCCATAAACTTGAAGGGGATAGAGAATTGATTAATTCACTCAATGTAATGCAAAGCATTTATACAAGGGAGCGGGGGGTGGTTGGAAGTAGTAGTTACCGAACAGTTTAACTCCCTACTCAAACACCCAAAAAAAATGTAATATACCATATAATAATTATACTAACATTCCCCCCTTATTACATTGTTCTTGAAACCACAAAATCACCTTGCCAAGGGAACCCCCCTTAAGGCTTACATGAAAAAACTTGTTGATTACAAAAAATATGTATACATTCTTGAGAATATTTTCCTTTTGAAGAAACAAATCCTGAATCATGTGGAACTCCTCCAAGTTGCCTCAAAACCCTTGTAAAGATGTAGCTCCAAGCTGAATTCCCGAGATCATCCTCCCATGAACTCCTAAATCACATATTGTAATTATTGGACAACCATCCTCCAAGTTGTCTCATCAACCCTCATAAAGGTATAATCCTTGGTCTCAACCATAATTATTAGACAACCATCCTCCAAGTTGTCTCCTTGACACTCATAAAGGTATAATCCTTGGTCACAGTCTTGTGAAATCTCTAGGAAACAATCTATACTGAGCTCTTCAGCAAACCCCTTACCTGTCTCCAAAAATAAAACTTCACAATATATGTATTCTTCAAATCTGTCAGAAAAAACAAGAAAAAAATAAAAAAATAAAAGCCAAAAACACTTCTCATGCAAAGCATCATCTCAAAGTGTGAAGTCGACTTGAGATGATGGAATTTCCTCCATCCTCCAGTGCCACCATCCTCCAATAGGAAAACCCATTACATAAATAAGTTTGGTTTAGATGTATTTAAGGTTGTTTTTAACATTCTTGTTAGTGCCTAGATCTTGCAATGCACCAAAGGAAACTTAGTATTAGGACCATGAAATTTCTTGGTGTTCTCATGCTTGTAAAGCTTTGTAGGTATAGTCACTATCTTGATAATTTGAGTGCAAGATTGTGGCATCCTTTGATGAGAATCCATTTCATCATACATGGTGTCTTGATACTCCTTGTACATATTATGATAGCCAATTCTACTTTGATAATGAGGCCAAATACCATAATTCTTGATTATTGTTGGATTTTTCTCAACAATTAGCAATCATTTGTCCATTTCTCTTCACCACCTTCCATAGCTTCCTTAATAAAACAAAAACTTGGAATTAGCCTGAACATCATTTGTACCCTATAGTTTCATCCTTTAGATCTTGATATTTTCATCAATTGAGTTGAAAAATAAACCACCCAACAACATGATAGCCTCCTTGTCCCACTAAACCCTATAGTGCCATTCCTTTTGGATTATGTGTAGATGGGGAATTTTAATGCAAGAATCATTCTAATATACCCAACACAAGAAGCTCATGGATTTTGATCATTGATCACCTTTAAATATATTAAATTTAAATTTTGACACAATATCTTCCTTATATCACAATTTGCAATTTGTGTAACATGACTTTCAATATATAACAACTTGTTACTCCAAAATTGAGAATAATTCAATACAATATTACAAGCCCAAAAAATTGACAGTTTTTTATAAAGGAAAAAATGGGTTTTATAGGGACTTGAAACCACAAAGTTTACAATCTTAAGAAAGATAAAGCATTACAAAACCCAAAAAATAGGAAGGTTGCAAAACAGTAAAATCCAAGATAGACTGCAACCACCAGCCCAGAGCTAGCATAGGCTAGCAAAAAAACAACACGAAAAAACACCCAAAACTAACCTAAGGACTTTAAAGTATTAGCAACCTCAGCTTCAAGGTTGCACATATCCTGGGTGCCCTTTTTCATAGTCTAAATCTCTTAGGGCATAGAATCACCCTTTCTCTTCATGTGAGCTCTCATCCTCTTCGAGATGCTAGCATCATCAATCTTAGTTTTCTCCCTATCAGCGTCCAAATCCACAACCGGAGATCCCTATTGGAAATTTTCCTTTCTTCTCAGCCATAGTGCTCATGATAGTGATGTTATGTTTAGCAATTCTGTGGTTATGCTCCATGATAGTTTTCATAGTGTCCATGATTTTGCTAGTTTCTCCCTCCAGGACCTTAACCTTAACCTCATTATCCTTCTTCATTTTGTCCATGAGCTCAATATTTCATTGGAGGCACTCGGCCATCAACCTCATGTTTTCCTTCATACACACAACCTCAACAATATTTTGTGTAGCTTCTTTAGCTTTCATTTCTTCCAACTTACTAGTGAGAGCTCTGTTTTTTAAGCTGAGGTCCTTTATCTCATGAAAGAACCACTTTATAAGCCTAAACTAATCAACAACCCCATTTGTAGAAATAGCTAAAATATCATCAAGAAACTCCCGGTCAGCCTTAAAGTAGTGGTCTTCAGGGTTAAGACTTCTGGGGAATCTGGGTTTGTTTTCTCTATTAGTGGTGGGGTAAGAGGTATAAGAATCCTCACTGGCTTTAGGGGTGTCTATTTTATCCCCTGGGGAGTCCTCTAAATAAGAGAACGATTTATTAATAGGGGGTCCTTCTTCTCAATTTTCTCTTTCTGAGCAGAGCCAATGGGGGTTTTCACAAAAAAATTGGTCAAGGGCTTTCTTAGAAGGGTTTTCTTACCTAATTTTTTGGGGGAGGGGGGACTTCCCCTTTCCATTTAGTGTCCAGGAAATCTTTTTCCTCAGACATACTGCAGTCAGTATGATAATCTTCAGAGGTCGAAGCCATGGCAGGGTTAGATAAAGCCACCATGTTTTTAAAATGCTCATAAATTAGCCATATGAGGTTGGTATGCAAGACCAGATACTTCCTAGGATTCTTCATATGATCGTCCATGCTATTATTCAAGGAGCAGTACAAATAGTGAGGGAAGGAAACCCTTACCCTATGATGAAAATGATTGAGAAGGGAAAAATGGTATCCATAGAATTTTGCAAATATGTCGTCCAGTGTGATGTATTCCATTATAATTCTAAGCACCTTCATCCATATCGCCTTAATAGTCTTACCCTCAAAGTAGCTGCTAGAAATTTTGACCAACTCTCTCTTTTCCTTATCTTTTTTAAGAAACTTAATAAGAACCTCGTTAGAAAATTTTTTGTCACAAAAGAACTTCATCTCCTTGGTTGAAAGACCGGTGACTTCCCCAATGAGATTCTCGTCCACTCTGAACTTCCTACCAAAGAGAATAATTTCTCCATTCCTCCAATGTTTAGCAAAATACTTAGTAGCTTCAAGGTCAGGACCATGAAACTTTTTGATGAATGGAAGAAGCCCACCACGCTCGATACACCTCCACACCTTCAGATTTTGTTTGTGCATTTCACAACTGGTCAGCTCCACTCTTTTTCTACTTCCCCCCATTATCGAATTCACCTTATTTGTGTTGCTAGCTGAGCTGATACCCTGAATCAAAATGCAACAGCCGAACCAAAGCACCCACAAAGCATGCCAACTCTTACAACTAGTAGAATTAATAACAGTGGCCCCATCAAATCTAATGATGACTCTGTACTTAGGCTTATTCTCTTTCATCATCAAACAAAGTGGAAAATTTCCCATGAATGATATCATAGTAAATTAAGGACCTTACGTCAGTTCCCAACTCATTGAGATTATACCACATATTATACCTTTTTTTTTAGCCCCCTCATTAGCAAAAAAGTCTGTAGCGCTATTAGCTTCCCTAAAGGAATGAGTTACTCTAACTTTATCAAATTTAGGTAAAAGAGCCTTAGCATCTTCTATCCAACATTTAATAGTCCATGAAGGAGGGGATTTTCCAAGGATGCAATCAATATTTTTTTTAGAATCACCCTCTAACCAAATATTTTTAACATTCATTCTAGAAGCAAGGTCAATAACCTAAAAAGCCCCAATGGCTTCAGCCATGTGGTTTGACTGAGTACCTAAGGAGATGGCCACGACTACTACAAACTTACCATTATAGTCCCTTATCACTCCCCCACTTCCAACCAAACCTAGGTTACCCTTAGTTGCCCCGTCAAAATTAGCTTTTAGCCAGCCTCTAGGAGGAAGACTCCAACACACTCTTTCACAGTCCTTTTTAGCTGGTTTTGAGGCCTTTGACACATCACTTTTAATGTTCCAATCCTTAGCCATATTTAGGTCATAGGAAGAATAGACCATTGCCTCCATCTTATTCTCTTGATGAGGGATGATACTAAAGTTTTCCACAATTAATCTAAAAGTTTTCTCATACATAATGTTCTCTGGGGTTTCCTTATCCCTAAAGATTCTATTTTTTTGTTCCTTCCACACACCCCAAGCTATGTAAGGGAAAGTAAAATCCCATAATATTTGAATGGAAGGATTCAGAGAAGGAGCATTCCACTGTATAACAAAGTCTTCGATGGAATTTGGAAAAACCCACAAAGAATTCCAAAGACCCAAAAATCTACCCCATATAGCAGCCGCATACCGACAATGAAGAAACAAGTTGTTAGAAGTTTCCGCCTTTTATTTACACAAGTAGCATTGATTAGGGATCTAAAAACCATGCTTGAAAAGATTGTCAACTATGAGCACTTTATTTTGAAGAAGGATCCAAAAAAATATGTTAACTTTGGGAGTCAGATGTTTTATCCAGGCTCTAGCCCAAAAGGGAGGGCCAAGATAAATGAGAATAGGGTCTCCACTCTACACCCAAGAATTCTAGGAATCTTATTCTATCTATGTTCACGGGTGTTGAAGAAGAAGAAAGAGCTTTTCTGTCTGTTAACCATCTGACCAGAAGCCCTCTCATACTCATCCAAGAAATTTTCAGATTCCTAGCTTCTGCCACTGAAGATCTTCCCATCAACATAGTGTCATTAACAAACTATTGGTGGGAACAGATCAGATTATTGGAAGAGGGCCTTAGACCCACTAATGATCCCTGATCGATCAATCTTTTCAAGTTTCTCCCAAGACATTCCGCCATAATAGTAAATAAAGTTGGGGAGATTGGATCACCCTGTCTTAAACCTCTCGAGTTCTTAAAGAAATGCGAGGGAGACCCATTCACCATGATAGAAATGGATGTGGTAGAAATGAGCTGACCAACCAACTGAAGGACTCTATTGTTGAAGCCAAAATTCCTCAAGATTTTGAGTAAAAGGTCCCACTCCACTCAATCATAAGCTTTCAAAATGTCTAATTTTAGGAGAAAGCCTTTAGTTTTAGATTCCACCAGAGAGTGAATATTCTCATGGACAATGATTATAGAGTCGAGGATCTGCCTTCCAGGGATGAAGCCATTCTGTTGAGGAGAAATCAGGGAGGGTAGAATAATGAGAAGCCTAGAAGTCAAAACCTTAGCGATAATTTTATAGAAAGAGTTACATAGGCTTATAGGCCTAAAAGCTTCAAACTCCGTGGCTTTTGGGAATTTGGGGATTAGGACCAGGAAGGTGGCATTAAGTTCCTTTAGGAGATTCCTAGAGCCAAAAAACTCTTTAACCGCATTCACCACATCATCTTCAACAATCTCCCAGAACCATTGAAAGAAGAACATATGAAACCCATTAGGGCTTGGGGCTTTGTTTCCTTAAAAGGAAAATACTGCTTTCTTGATTTCTTCCCTAGAAGGGATAGCAACAAGCATTATGTTATCTTCTTCCCTAACAAGATTAGGGATTGCTTCTAAAAGGTAATCTTTCTCTTCATGATTGACTCCATCATTCACCGAAAGGAGATTACTGAAGAAAAGGATAGCTTTTCTTCTAATGTCTTCTTCATTCTCAAAACTGCTCCCATTGTAGTCAATCTGAGAGATTCTATTAGCAGCCCTATGTTTTGAATCAGACAAGTGAAAATACCTAGTGTTTTTATCTCTAACAGAGAGCCACAAAGACCTAGATCTTTGTTTCCAATAATCCTCCTCTTTGGCTATTATATCATGCATCTTCACAAGTAGCTCATTTTCTTTCACCCTATTATCAACAATATACCCTTCCCACTGTATTTTTTCTTCCATCTCCACTAATTCAAGTTGCAACTTAGACTTGATACCAAAGATATTACCAAAATTTTCTTTATTCCACCTTCTAATTTTGAATTTGATTTCCCTTAGTTTCTTCGCTACCCTTAACATAGCAGTCCCAGAGACCGTGATATTCCACCATTTCCTCATTTCCTCGAAAAGCTGAGGTTGGGAAAGCCACATACGTTCGAATCTGAATGGAAAATTTCTCTTGGCCATTGTAGGGTCTACCACAAAACTTATCAGAAAATGATCATAACCCACCCTAGAGAGAGCCTTTAAAGAACATAAATATTTAAAAAACCATTGATCTGAAATTAATGTTTTGTCTAATCTAACTTGAATTAGGTCCTTACCACATATTCGATTTGACCATGCATAGGAAACTCCTTGTAGATCCAGATCAATCAGCACCTGGTTGTTAATGAAGTCCAAAAGGTCCGTTCTACTTTCTAGATTAGCATGGGAACCTTCGAACTTCTCACTTTCCTAAGGAGGGGTATTACAATCTCCCATTACAACCTAGGATTCATTATTGAATATCCTACGGAAGGTAGCCAGCTCACACCAGAAGGAATTTCTAGTCCCTTTCCCATTGGGAGCATAAATATTTGATAGAATCCAGCTAAAATTATCTCTAATATGGGTACATTTGGTCACCACATGATTTGAGATCTCAAACAAAGGTTTCCCTTTAATGAAAATCTGATTCCAGAAGGTAGCAATACCCCCTGAGGCACCTTCTAAACTATTACCATGGACTCCACAAAACTTAAACATCTTAATATTTTCCACTTTTTCTTTAGGCATTTTGGTTCCTTGGACAAGTAAAATGTCAAGTTTATGATCCCTCACAAAATTGTGCAGCACATCCTGCTTATGGAGGCTATTTATCCCCCTAATATTCCATGACATAATCTTCATTTCTTATCATGAGATTGGATTTTACATATCTCAAGAATGGTCATCTGAACACCATATGCAATATCCTGAAAGTTGCCATTCTCTCTCAACCATTTTGTTGATCTTCTTCCTTGGTTGCTCTTTGTGGCTCCACAGTCTTCCTTAGCCCTAGTTCTAGTAGAGACTCCACTTGGAGTATTCTATTATTTGTTTTTCTTCTTCTTTTTCCTAGTATGGGAGTTGACATCATCTCTATCTATTTCTTCTTGACTATCCAACTCTTTTCTTGACTCCTAGTCCTTATCTGGTATCCCCCTTTGATCCAAGGGGAGGGTGTTCATCAACCTATTATTATACTGGGTCGAATTCTCACTTGAGAACTCCTGAGTCTAACTCAAGTCCTCAAAGTTGTCCTTTACAACTTCCTGAGAGTTAATCATTTCTGGATTGTGAAGCGACTCCCGGCTAGAAGGGAAATTTCCTCTAGAAGCAGAGGGGGAGAAGGGGATCCCAATATTCAAAGATAGACCCTGAATAGGGATGTCATCCAGGCCTATTTCTTTGACCTCCTTTCCAACAGAATCATTCTTTGGACTATTAAGAGGAGGTTTCTGATTCACCAAGCCAATCCCACTATCATCCATGCCAATCTCTCCATCATCCTTCCCTTTAGATTCGATCTCTAGCTTATTTCTTTGAGGCTACTGGAGGTCCAAATCTATCTGAATCTTTGGGGCAATCACAAGAGCATTGGACTTCTTTCTCTCCAAATCTCCATTGGAAATATCTTTGATCTCTTTTCCATCCTCTTCAGGCTTTTTTTTGAAAAAGTCTTCAGTTTGGGTTGGGGTTTCTCTTTATCCTTGCTAACATTGAGTGGGCATTTCTTTTCCCAGTTCCCAACTTTCCTACACTTAAAGCAAGCAAAGGGTATTGAGTCAAACTCAATATTTTGAGTCCAAGTACTTAGCTTCAATTGAATATTGATAGAAGAAGGGAGGTCAGCATTCTGGGACACCCACGAATTCAGCAAACATAAGCGCTTTCCTTGCAGTTTGTCGGCTGGATACGTGACGATAAAAAAGCTTCCCAAAGAGTTAGCAAAGGTGTGAAGCCATCACTCATTCTAGTATTCCAAGGGAGGCACTTGAAGTCGACCCTTTTCTAGAACATTCAAAAATGGATTAGAAGATCTAGGCTAGAAGTCCGTTTCTTGAGAGCCAAGTAATATTTTTCCTATAACCGGGGACTACCGCTTTATCACATTAAAATATCTTCCTTACATGAAAAAATTAAAATCAATTAGCCCTTCTAGGAAATACTTTGCTACAAAATTTACCCATTGGTTTCTCAACTTGTTTTTGACAAATGCCGTAGCTTCAATGTTTGGTCTGGGGCTATAAAATTTTCCTACCGATTCTACTATCTATTAAGAATATTATGATGATGTTAGATCGAGGGGCAGGAGATGGAAAATTACCTCTTCAAGGTGAAATGTGTTTGTAGGCTGGGGAGGCAGCTGGTTACCATTAGGTTTAACTCCAAATAGAGAAGACCATGGTTTAAGTTTGGCACTTTCCCCACCAGTGGCCCCCACCATGACTTCGTTCTTTTCAACCTCCTATCCTTTGTTATTCCCAACAGGATTAGTAGCCAGGACAACCTTTCCCCCCAGGTCCACTAGAATGTTTCTTCCAGGGTCATTTTCTTTCGAATCCTCCTTACCTTGCTTTCCGCTCAGAACTTGCGTTGATTCCGCATGCGAATCCTCAGAGCCTGCAACTCCACGGCCTGCTCCATTGCTCAAAGATTCAAAATCCTACTTTTCCCGCTCATGCTTCCTCTTCAAACTATTCTCTAGACTTTTAATTAATGTGACAAGATTGAAGCACCATATAGAGCAGTCTTCTTTAAAGTAGTCTAATCTTATTAAAAATATACAAGCATAGTTTCAATGGTTTCATTGACATGCAAATCTTGATGTCTTCAATTGATCCTTTCTTTGCTATTTGATACTTCTTCTAATTGAATATTTTGAAGAAATATTAACTTGATTACAACTCTCCTTGTACATTCAAATTTTCTATTCTAACTTAGACTGCGTCTCTACTCTCAACTTGTGCCCTTCTCATCGCCTACTCACTACTAATTTTTTGTTCTTGAATCTCAACATCACTTTCGCTTGTATAGGTGCAGATCTCTTTTAGTTTTATTTCACTGCTTATTGTCAAAATACTTTGGCGTGCCTTTAAATGGCTTACAACCACGAGCCATTTTTTTCATCTTCTCATGCCATCTATGAACATTACCAACATCTATTGCTATCGCGGACGCACAAAAATGACCTGGGCACGCAGAGTTCTGGCTGCTTGCAATTTCTTCCCTGGCATAATTAAAATGTTTAATTTATGTCCTAGATCCCATTTCAACTGTCAAATAAATAGGGTTGCTGGTGGCTGAGTGAATTCATGTCTTTATTTCCTCTTCATTTATTTGAAAATAAAATAGATTTTATTTATTTATTTTAAAATACACCTTCAGGTCTCTGAGTGTCTCTCTGCTTAGTTAAATAAATTCTTAAATTTATTTAATTGTCTTCTATCTATTATTTCCTCCTGATTATTTAAGTAAATAGATTTTGTTTATTTATTTAAATACATCATTAATTTCTAATGTCTTCTCATAATTAAATAAATTCTTTAATTTATTTAATTATTGTCCCCGATAGTAAATGAATTTAAATTAATTTATTTACTATCTTGCATCAGCCCCACTTTGGATTAAATCAGGTTTTAGTCAAATGTCAATTTCCTCCCACCAAATCCAAATGGTTTCTAATGTTATTTGATTTTCGATATCTTTCATGCACCCGCCCCGCATTCTTATGTACGATCTTGTCCGCCGGTTTGATTTTCTAAAATCCGTCTTGACCATCCATTTCCAGAGTTTATTTCAATGTTTCCCTAACCTAATTGTAGGTTCTCACGACAATCTTAGCCTTGTTGATCATGCAGGGCGTTTTGTCGATCTTCAATCTTGGCCATTTTATCCAAGATTGACTTTCTATAAAATGACAATTTTGGTCTCATTGACATCTTATACAATCTACATCTCATACATCTTGATCTTCATCTCTCTTGAAAAATGCCCGATATGGCATTTTCTTACATTTACATGGAGGCTGTTTTCGTACATGAATTTGGAAACATGCATACACAGTAGATTTGGTAGCAAGTTCTTTTGGTAGAATCTTGACCCATTTTGCTTAGGACATTGTTGGCACCATCCTTAAAAGTTTCCCATCACGATATAAGGGGAAAACCTGTGTACAACTCTTGTCAGAGAAGGTGCAATGGAGGTTAATCATGGAGGTTGAAGACAAATGGTGAGATCTTTCCTTGTTTTCATGTTTTACTCCTTTGTGCTTCATTGTTTTGCTTTGGGTTATCCTATTTAAGCTCTAATATGCTAACCTAGGTTTTTCCCTAAGCTACACTATCCATCATTGCACTATCACATTCCCATAAATTTTATAGGATCTGATACCATATGAAGGGGATAAAGACTTAATTAGCTCATTCAATGTAATGGAAATAATTTATACAAGGGAGTGGGGAGTGAGGAGCGGTTGGAAGTAGTAGTTACCGAATAGTTTAACTACCTACTCAAACACTTGAAAAAATAGTGTAATATATCATATGATAATTATGCTAACATTACAGACTCAAGATTCTTGTGCTACTTGGAAAATTTCTAGACTAGTACAAACCATATCATGCATCAAAATATAAACAACAATCACATAAGTAACTATAAACTTAGTACCCAATATTAAATGAGAGGTCAATGGTTTTGTGTTTTCATGGTTTTTAGGCACATGGTTTTATCTTACCACTTGGTTGAATTTGTGTGAGCTTTAGTCTATAAAAGAAAATACATGTTTAGTGGTTAAGGTTGGTTGGGTGAGTGGGTTGTCATAGCATTGACTATTTCTGAAGAGTGCATATATGAAGCATGGCATGGGATGTGTTGATTCATGCTTGGAAACATGGAGGATGCATTGGAGAGGTTTTATGAACTTCAAAAATTATGTTTATTTTAACTATGTTTAAGTGCATGCATTGATTTATTGATAAATAATAGATAAAGTATGGATGATTTTTGAGGCTAGGTTTTTCACTCTTGAGGACTTTCCTAGGGTATATCATGTGTTATATTGTGGTTTGTCTATTTGATCTTTGAATTTGGTTATTATGAATTAATTTTTTTTGGTATTATGCATTTATTTCCTAATAGAAACAACCCCTATGAGAGATTAAAAATATAATTGGTAGAGGAAATTTCTCCCTATTTAGTTCATTTCTTATAATATACAAGTTCAAAGTGTTATAAAACCTATGTAAAGGATATCACTACATCTTCTAACTTCTAGGAAATGCACTAGTTCAAGTTTTCCCTTCTCTTTTCCATTGTAATCCTAATTGGTTATTGAACCAAAGGAAAGTGTCCCAACCTTTTGGGAGATGGAACCTAGGATCTATTTCACACTTTAGTTCATTAGGAAACCAAGACCCCTCAACCAAGTGACTCAATTGGGGGAAGGAATAGGGGTTTCCTTGTCTTATTAGATGAGGGTTCACCATTAATTGAAGCTTCAAAGGAGAAATGCGAACTCTTATGCACAAAACCCTAGAAAATTGAAAGTATTAAATCAAATTGAAAATAGGGTAAAAAAAAAGTTACCTGGAGGAGTAGAGAGGCCAAAGCAATGACTAAAAACCCTAGAAATTTGTTGTTTTAAGGTGCACTATGATTGATATACTAAGTCGGGCAATTTAGTCCTGCTACAAGAATTTGGGTAGAATTTGGAATCTTCTGGTGACTGTTTAGGATCTACAGGAAACTGAAAAGGGGTAGAATGGGACTCATATGCCCAAAGGGGCAATTTATTCACAGTACTAGAGTTTACTAATATTTCTATAGCCTCTAGTGATCTTTTGTAGCTTTTGTCTTGTCTGATCTTTAAATCCAAAAGTCTGAATTCTGGCCTATAGGTGAGTTTTCATGAAGATGACAACTTCTTGAAAACTTTGACAACTTTTGTAACTTTGTCTTCAAAGGATCTTCAATCTCTAATTCACCTAGATCTACAAACACACATTAAGAGGGGGAATTTTTTTTTGTTAGAGAATAGGTGTTTGCCTTGATAAAATCTTGTTTTGGTAATTAAACCTTGAAATGAAATGAAATAACATGAAGGAATGATGAATGAACAAATGCAATGTTGCAACTCACCAAACCCTTGAAATAAATGCTACAAAATTGTGTGAAATGGCTCCAATGGATGTGGATCTTGACTCTTGATCTTGATATGAGATAATGTCTTTGAATGCTTTCTTGAATCATGAAAACCTACATCACTATGTTAGCTCACAAACACACATGATGCATTAAAAATTTGACATGATACTTTAATCTTGAATGCTGCTCCAAATGCTTGACGATTTTCTCTTGAATTCTCTTGATATCATAAATTTTCCTTAGGAATGCTTGGATAAAATTGCTAGGATACTTGAAATTTCTAGGAGAAATTATGTGAAATAACATTGTATTTATACTCTTTATTCCAAATTTTTCGAAATTACAACACTACAAGCCATCAGATCTAGGATAATAAAATCCCACCAAGAATTTGATTTAAAAAAGATATAGTTTAAAGCAGGACTCATATGCTAGGTTGGGCGTATGAGTCCCAATGGCCAAAACCTGGGACCCAAACTTCAAGAAGTGTTAAGTTCAATACAAAATTTAAAATCAGGTCCTAAGACCTAGGTAGGACCCATATGCCTAGATTTGGAACATATGGACACAATCACACATTATGATTAAATTCATTTGTTGAATGTCGATTATCCATAGAAAAATGCAAAATAGGGCCAACTAAGGCATAAAGAAGCCAAATTTTAGCAAGGAGGGCCCAATCAAGTGTGAAAATGTAGAGGGATACATTTTTCTACAGTACAGTTATTATAAAGCATTGGAGGACTTCTAATGTATGTAAAATCCTTATACATGAAAATTGAAGAGATAAGCTCATTGAAATAATTTAGTCTCTTCTTATTTTTCCAATTCAAGTAAAACTTATTGTGACACTTTTGATATCACCATGCTTTAAAAAAATCACCCTTCATCTTATAAAATCCTTAAATTTTGCATATGAAATTGAAATAAGGTATATTCTATTTTTAAGCTACATGAATTTTTGAAATGAAGAAGCATATGTAAATATTTTTAATTTTGTATGCCCTAAAAGTAGATTTTGTTCCCCTATAATACGTTGAAGCATCTATCCCCTTAAGTATGAGTTTTACTCATAAATTCAACATAGATTAGTTATATATAATATCATTATATAATATAATTATACCACATATTCTCCAATTATTAACTTCTCCTCTGGATTTGAATCATCATGAAGTATTTCAAACATACATGATAATATGTCATGAGGAAGATAATAGTTGCTTCTTATTTTAGAGTTATGTTTCTTACAAGGTAAACAAAAAAAGAATATTAGAAATACCAATAGAATTATATTTAAATAAAATTAAAACATATTACAAAAAGTAAGTCACATATTGAATCAAAAAGGTTGTGGTAGCTTAAGTTGCCAAGTGCCAATCATATTAATTTTATTTATTTTTTATTTTTATAGTTTGTTGAATATATTTATTAATTTGGGATGCAATTATTTTACTTTCAAAAGAGTTAATGTGATGTATCATTCCTAATCATTTCATTATTCTTGAGATAAATCATCCTCTCATCAAGAGTACTATCATCATCATCATCAATTGTAAATTTTTAGCTTGACTAGGGGTGTAACCTTGTTTGTCTTTATTTGTTTTTTGAAAAAATTCTTTTTTCTTGCATATGCTATAATTTTTATGCATCTATAACAAAATAAATTAGCTAAATAAATAAATAAGTTATTGAAATTTATTTAATTAATGGTAGGAAGTTGATTGATCGTTAACTAAATAATTAATTTGATTTAATTTTACATTAGAAGAGCATAAATGTAGGATGAATAGGGGTGAAGACATGATATGGCCAACTTTAAGTGTCTACACATATATGTTCAGCTCAATACAAAATTTAAAAATCAGGTCCTAAGACCTGTAGGGACCCATATGCCCAAGCATGATGAGTCCCATATGCCTAGATTTGGAACATATGGCCACAATCATTACATTATGATTAAATTCATTTGTAGAATGTTAGGATTATCCATAGAAAATGCAAAATAGGGCCAACTAAGGCATAAAGAAGCCAAATTTTAGCAAGGAGGGCCCAATCAAGTGTGAAAATGTAGAGGGATACATTTTTCTACAGTACAGTTATTATAAAGCATTGGAGGACTTCTAATGTATGTAAAATCCTTATACATGAAAATTGAAGAGATAAGCTCATTGAAATAATTTAGTCTCTTCTTATTTTTCCAATTCAAGTAAAACTTATTGTGACACTTTTGATATCACCATGCTTTAAAAAAATCACCCTTCATCCTATAAAATCCTTAAATTTTGCATATGAAATTGAAATAAGGTATATTCTATTTTTAAGCTACATGAATTTTTGATATGAAGATGCATATGTAAATATTTTTAATTTTGTATGCCCTAAACATAGATTTTGTTCCCCTATAATACTTTGAAGCATCTATCCCTTAAGTATGAGTTTTACTCACAAATTCAACATAGATTAGTTATATATAATATCATTATATAATATAATTATACCACATATTCTCCAATTATCAACTTCTCCTTTGGATTTGAATCATCATGAAGTATTTCAAACATACATGATAATATGTCACGAGGAAGATAATAGTTGCTTCTTATTTTAGAGTTATGTTTCTTACAAGGTAAACAAAAAAAGAATATTAGAAATACCAATAGAATTATATTTAAATAAAATTAAAACATATTACAAAAAGTAAGTCACATATTGAATCAAAAAGGTTGTGGTAGCTTAAGTTGCCAAGTTCCAATCATAAGAATTTTATTTATTTTTTATTTTTATAGTTTGTTGAATATATTTATTAATTTGGGATGCAATTATTTTACTTTCAAAAGAGTTAATGTGATGTATCATTCCTAATCATTTCATTATTCTTGAGATAAATCATCCTCTCATCAAGAGTACTATCATCATCATCATCAATTGTAAATTTTTAGCTTGACTAGGGGTGTAACCTTGTTTGTGTTTATTTGTTTTTTGAAAAAATTCTTTTTTCTTGCATATGCTATAATTTTTATGCATCTATAACAAAATAAATTAGCTAAATAAATAAATAAGTTATTGAAATTTATTTAATTAATGGTAGGAAGTTGATTGGAATGGTTAATTAAATAATTAATTTGATTTAATTTACATTGGAAGAGCATATATGTAGGATGAATAGGGTGAAGACATGATATGGTCAACTTTAGGTGTCTACACATATAATGGTGATATGTTGACACATTAAGATGGTTAGAAATTATTCTGAATAACAACTACCTAAAAGTCTTACAAATAGGGGGTTCATTGTCATTTTTAAGAATCCCATTATAAATAATTTAGGAGGAATTAGTTAATATTGTAAAGAATGTGTATAGTATGAAACTTTTTAATATTTTTGTAGAGATTTTCTGCCTTTAAGGCATCTATCTTTGTAGTGGAGTATAATATTGTGGATTATTTATCTTATTACAAGAGATGTTTATTATTTTTGGGTTGATGAAACATTTTTTTTAAGGATTCAATAAAGGAATTGAATTCGTCCTTCTTCTCATCTTTCATCTCTTTCATTTATCTCAATAAAAATGGTGTGCTTCCTTCTAAAGAGTTAAATTATCTCCTTGTTATTGCTTCATTATTTGTTAGATGCCCTCAATATTCTTCTTTTGATTTTTTGTTATGAATCCCACTTTAAACATAATTTATGCATGTGCCATCTAAATATTCTAACAAGACTCAAATAACTTGTAGAGATTTGATAATAATTGATATGCATTTTATCCTAAAAATAATTAGGAACTAGATAAATAAACATCTATTATTCTATCAAGTTACTTATATTTTTAAAGTAAATTGAAAATTAGAAGGAGTTAAGAGTTGCAACACAATAATTTTTATTAGAAAAAAATCCATTGTAAGGGAAGAAAAATACAATTGGTAGATACAATTTCTCTATACCTTAGTGTGTTGCTTAGCATATACAAGTACAAAGTTTTGTATAGCCTATATTAAACCTATCACCACATAATTTTACTTCTAAGAGATACACCAATTTAGTTCTCCCTTTCTCTCTTACCTTGAACTCCTACTCAATTTGTATAAAGTGTTGGAAGACTCCCTTTGTTTGTTAAAAACCTTATACATGAAAAGTGAAGAGATAAGGTCATTAAAATAATTTAATATTTTCTTATTTTTCCCATTCAAGTAAACCGCATTGTGACACTTTTGATATCACCATTATTGATAATTTGTACCCATCATCTTATAAAAGCCATAAATTTTGCATATGGAATTGAAATTAGGTATTTATCAATTTTGAAGTTGTATAACTTTTTAATCAGAACATTCATATATAACCATATTAAAAGTTTGATTCCCTAAAGTAAATTTTTTGGTCCTATAACATGTTGAAGTATCTTAAATTCCCTAAAGGATGAATTTTACTAATAGATTCATCTTAGATTATTTCTAAGTAATAGCATCATACAATGTAATTTTACCACTTGTTCTACAATTGCAAACTTCTCCATTGAAATCGTTAGGAAGTATTGCAAACATATATGATAATATCACACTTGAAATTTTTGCCAAGGAAATCAATATAAAAATACCAAAATAATCACAACATCAACCTAACATTGATTTAAACTTAACCCAACTACTACCATAGTACGTTAACATGAAAGCAACATTAATGCTCATGATAATGCTTTTAGTTTAAAATCAACGAAACTTTAAATTAGTTTACTTTAGAACACAAAGCTATTCCAAATGTTATTGCAGAAAAGTATTTTTAGTTACAATTCATGATCTTTGAGATTCTTATGTAAGTTTTATATTCATTTTTAAAAAATTGATTGACATATGAAAAATGTATGGTGTTTATTAAAAATGCATTTTGTAGGAATTTTAGTGTAGTTTTTGTCATTAAGAATGTTTAATAAAATAATTTTTTATGAAGATGCAATAAAATTGAATTAAATATTTTTATTTATGTGAACAAGAAAATCACTCTATTTAAACATCTTTTAATCTAATGATCAAACATTCAATAATAATTTTATACCTCATCCATATAAAAAAAACTGTATTCATACTATTTTAATTGACCGGAAGAAGTCTTTATTAATGTAAAATATTAAAAAATTGTATACAATAGTATAATTGCTGCTATTTCATCCGTTTATGGTCATCAACTATGCACTAGTTAATGTTAAAGGCAGGGGGGTGGGCTTATAGCCCCAGCATCAACTGCAGTCACTTGTGCATTCTTACACAAAAATTGAGCATCTTTTTTTCCACCGTTATAGTTTAAATTTATATTGTCTACTTTGATTCCTTGACAAGGCACGCTTTGGCTGCATTCAAAAGCAACTGCAGCATTTGTAGCCGATGTTCCAGTTATGTTCTTGTATAGCACATTACTGATCTTCACACCAGAATTTCCCTGCAAATATATAACAACAGGCATAAAAATACTGCCATCATTAACTACAACTGTTGAAGCTTATTTTGTACTAAAATCAGATAATACATACCATTGTAGGAATCCCATATGGAGAATAATATTGGTCAATTATAATAGGATTTTGTACGTTGTCCATTTTTACATTTTGGAATGTTATATCAGTTGCAAAGCCATTCCCTCCCTGCCAGGTTTTGATCCTTACTCCGTTCTGTGTGTTATAAAAAGAAACTCCACTTACTGTTATGTTCTTCACAGCAGCAACGGCGTTATCTTCACCAAGACTTCCAACACTTCATTACACACAACACAAAACGAAAATTATTTCACTACCCAACATTGGTTTCCAAAATATCAATTTATGCAACAAAAAAGCCTACATTTATGAATCCTGCATATTATTACCTGATTCCATGCCCTGGCCCACATGTAACCCCTTCAATGGCAACATTGAAAGATCCTGGTCCCATAGAAATACAGTCATCTCCTGAAAATGGATAGTAAAGTTACTTTATTAAGAATTTCTTCAACAAATAAATACTTGATTAAAATTGATTTATTCATCAACTATATATTCAGATCCATGACCTAAAAATAATTCATCGTATGAGGTAACAAAAGTTACCTGTTCCTACAATGATATCTCTAATTTCAACGTTGGAAGACTGCCCCATGTGAATTCCATCAGTATTGGGACTGTCACCCGGAGCCTTAATAGTCACACCTTCAACCTCAACGTTATTGCAGGTATCGAAGTTTAAATGAAATTGCTTGCTGTTGATTGAAGTGATCTTTCTCACTATGGTATTCATGGTGCCCGTAAATCTCAATGTCTGTTTACCGAAAAGAACAGATTCATTAGATACTACAAATTCATACAATTTACTTGGTTCCAAAAGAGGAGGTGTAAAGTTTGAAACAATTAGTAGTACAAGAGAGGTAGAAGTAGTACCGTGGGTCCAATCTGGTTTGTCTTCTGCTCATGCAAAATATATAAAATCACAGTCAGCTATAGAAAATTATTTATAGAAGATCAATTTTACAAGCTATGACAACGCAAGAATAAAACGATTCATAAAAGCGAAAAATTGTAATACTACAGTTGGTTTTTATTGATTTAGTATAGCTTTGGACCAATTAGGCGATAGGTTTGGATTGCCACCCACAGACTTTTTATATCAATACTTGTCTTTGAAGACAGAAACTCTTTCCATATAATATGGAAAATTGAAAGTCCTTTAGAATTAATTATATATAAGAATATGTTGCATTCGAATTCCCATCGTTCATACCTTTCCATTCATCTTTGTCCACCAAGAAGCTCCTCGTCCATCTAAAATTCCTCCACCTTCAACAGTTAAGCCAATCACATTCATGAAATGCAGCCAATAATTTTTGCTGTTTTCACTCCACAATCCATTGTCTGTAGAAGCAATAAGCTTCCCAGTTACCTGCTCAGAAGTAGAGCACATCAGGAAAAAAAATCTACCATTTTCGAGTTAAACCAACATGACCAAAATTGCAAAAAAATTTGTGGTATTTTTTAACTCTATTCAAGCAGTCAATAGAAATATATGAATTTCCTTAGAATTAGATACTTCACCTGCATTGTAATTTTATCATTTTGGCATGGCCCCTCAAAGATAACTGGATTGATCAGAAACGTTAATTTTGGTACATATACAACTGATGACCCAGTTGAAGAACACGCAGCATTCCAAGCTGCTAGAAAAGCCTAAATTTCACAAAACACAAATTAACAAAAGGAAAGTAGTAGTGATAAATGGAAATTTTAATCTATTTTGATCATATTTATTCATTTGAAACCTTCTACCGTACCAAGCTATCATCTGTTTGTCCATCGGCTTTTGCACCATAGCTAAGAACATTAAATATATTATCTGTGTTATAGTTCTGGCTGGCCAAGAGTCTGACAGAACATACAGCAGGCATATTGGATGAGAACACAAGAAGAATAAACACAAACATGAACATAAACAGCTTCATGTTTTTCAGTACAATACAATCCACAGCGCATAAGATAGCCTGCCAACACTGAGCTTTGAAAATTTTAGTTGGGGAGACACGAGATTGACGACGAGTTCAGCAATTAATGTAGCTTAAATAGATGTGGGAAATACAATATTTGATAGCATTCTACAACCATGAATTTATTGCTGTTAAGTCTGCGGCCACCAAAATCAGCAGAAGGGAAGAGTCGCTTTAGGAAGAAGGACCCAAAATTAAATGCATGCATTTGTGGCTGAATTCGAGGATTAGGATTATCTCACAGTCCACCGTCATAATTAAAAACATAACTTTTGTACACAGTCATGAATAAATTCAGGGAAAAACCTTGCTAGTTTTAGATTTGTCAATAAAGCAAGAACAGGCATGATTTTTAAAATTCCTTAAGCAGTAAACCTGGCAATGAGGCTTCTGGTTCAAGTTACAAGAGAGGAAAACGTGATGGGGATAAAATTCCATTCAGTCACTTTCTTTACAAGCGAGGTAAATTAACGACTATGTTTCAGTCAGACTATATTATTTTAGGGTGAATACGTGGGATTTTCAAAACGTTCTCGTGATAAAGCAATGAATTTAGTTCATGGTAGGTCACACACATGTTTGAGCTGACCTGAAAGTTTAGAGCAGAAGGAAGATGGTAACTACAAATATGTATGAGGACAAGTGTAGAATTGCAAATAGAATAAGAATAGTTTAAGAGAGGTCACACGTATGCAGAGGATAAAGGATGATAAAACAATTGTTCACTGATATTTTTGATTAACAGAGATTAAAATATAGCTTAGCCGTCAACCCATCAAACATCAAATATTTTAACTGGTCATTCCAACAGAGTTTGAAAATGATGGAAACTCATGTTTGTATGCATTGTTTCAAGTAGTGTTATGTTTTTCTTTCGCTTTGAAATAAACAAGTTGCCGCGGAGTAATATATAGAATACATATGCATATACACGCAGGAAAGATTCTAAACTAGTGTTGATATATATTTCTTCGTATGTTTTTTAATTTCTTGCTGGGCACTTCACGCATTTACAAATGTATTCATATATTTTGAGAAGTCTGCATACCTCTTTATCTAGAGTGTTGTATATCTATTTTATTACATCTTCTATATCCAATTTTTAAGATCAATTTCTTCAATTAACCTTTTTTCATTAATATTTGTATTTGAAAAAAAAAAATGATTTTATATATTTATGTTTTGTATTTGATATGATAAGCTATAAAGAAAATAATTTTATATAAAATAATAAGTTATTATCAATATTTTTTCTTTATATTCATTTTGTAATTTGTCTATTTTTTTATTTTTCAAAATTTCATTTGACAACTCTTGTAAATATGCTACAAATTGATATATTGATCTGCAATACTTCAAATATATTTCACCATTATTGACAAATTCTCTTGGCAGAAATATCTTGTATGAATATGCTAAGTTGTTGTCACAAAAAAAATATTGGTCCTTTCTCTTATTCAATTATAATATCATTTGCCGGATTGGCATGGTGTTGGTTTATAGGTGGCATTGTTGTTCTTGCCACCAAGGTTGAAACCCCATGGTTGAATCGTTGTATCCCGTCTCATAGCTCCTGCAAGCCAAGCCACTCCCTTGAATAAAACAAAAAAAAATTATAATATCATTTATGTTATCTATAATGCTTAGCATGCCACTAATGTCGCTGCCACATGTTTTTCTATGGTTTGTTTTGTTGAGGCCTATGACATTGATCCTCAACCAAAGTGAAATATGTATCTAGAGGTACTCTTTCTATCATCAAGGATCCCTACCTAACCATTGCTTCTGTAATTGATTACCTTAAATTTATTAGATGTAGAGTATAAAATACCATGATATTTAGTTCATCTACGGATTATTTTTCTAGCTAGCATGTGAATTTTTTTTGGTGTTTCCATAAACTTCGATATTAAGCTAATTCTATATATTATTTCAAGCCTTGTGACTACCAAAAAGCCTCATGTTTTCACTTGTATTTTGTACAATGTTGTATTGGTGTTATTATCTTCTTTGAACTCAATTTCGAACCTTTGGCCATAGGTGTAGATTTTTGTTTTTAATTCAACATCCTAAACTTATTCAAAATATTATTCACATATTTTGTTCTAAAAGAAAATCATCATTTATTTGATTCATTTCAATACCTTAAAAATATTTCATCAATCACAAATAAATTATCTCAAACTCTTTCTTCATTATTAATTGTTAAATTTCCTATAGATATAAACTCATCAACATATAAACATATGATCAAAATATCAACTTGTTTATTCATCTTGATAAAAAGAGTTTGTTAAATTTTGTATTTTCTAAAATCATTTTTCAAGATGTATGAATCTGTGTGCTTCTATTGTAAAGAACCTACAAGATAAAATATGTTGAACATAGAAATTCTATAAAAATGAGGGGAAAATAATCATTTTATTATCTTCATAGCACCACTTTTACATGGAAAAACTAGATTGAGCGTGCACTCCAATTAAAAATATCCAAGATACTTTCCATATGAGGAGTCATCACACTATATAGTTTTTTCGAAGATAACTATTACCATCTCATGCATGTGAGATAAATGCCTTATTCTAAAAAGTAGTGGGGTGACTTACAAAGTATATGCATCATTTCATTAATCATATGTAAGGGTGAAATACAAATAATATCCACCTATCTTTTCCTAGCTAACATAAAGTCTAGAATGGGGTACATAATATTTCATCCCCTTTTGGAAAGCTTTATTCTCAAAGCTTGAAATAAGAAATTCTAGAGAGAACACTAGTAGGAACCCATGCAAAATCATTAGGTTGTAGGTCCTTTCACAGGACTAAAAAAAATTCAATAGAATGCTTGCAAAAGGTTATTAGTGCATTTTTCAAAAATAGTCCTAATTTCTAAAAATAGTGAGCCTTCCTCATCCTACTTAAGTACAAATCCTAACAACTCTCTTGAGATAAAAGAAATTGAAAACTAGGCAGATTTAAGATGGTGGAAGTGTCATCTTTATGTCATATCACCTATGCATTGGATTACCTGATAGGGACCATAAAATTTGGGAACCAACTAATGACCATGACTTTCTCTAAATGAAAGTTTCTAGAAGGGATGGAGATATTAAAAAACCTAATCACTAATGTGAAAAGTACATGTTATCATATGTTTATTCACCTACCATTTAATTTTATTTTGGACCAATATTAGATTTTCCTTAGGTAGTCAAGAGACGTCTTCACTCTTAGAAAAAATATTTTCAAGTATTATAACTTTAGAAGAACCCAAAATATAAAAATACAAGGAGGCTGGGAGAATACCATTAGGGGTCTTAAAAGGGGTCACTTTGGAAGCTCTATGGCAAGTGTTATTGTACCACCACTTAGTAAAAGGTTCCATTTGATTTGCTATACTTTTTCTCAAACATAAAAGAATACAAATAAGTCTCAATATAGTTATTTTGAATCTTTGTTTGATCATACACTTGATGATGAGTAGCCAAAATTGTGTTCAAAGTAGTGTCATGCAACTTAAATAACTCTTTCTTAGATTTTCTATTAAATCATGGATCATGATTATTAAACATAGATAAAGGCATCTCACGCAGTTTGAAGGTTGAATCCAATAATTGTTGATCAACCATATAAGTAGTCTAAGGGTGAGATAATGTATAAAATTGGTATATTTGGTCAAGTGATCCACCACCCCAAGATGATCTATTTACCACCTAAGAGTGGAATCCCAATAATAAAATTCATTAAAAATATTATTATAATAATTATTAGAGATATGAAATTGCTATAAAATTTTAAGGCATGGAGATTTCCCCTCTTATACTTAGATCAAATTCAACTAAAAATGATTTAATAACTTTCTTGAAGTTGCTCAGAAGAAATATGACCTCACATGCTCATAGGTGTTGAAGAATAAAAAATGCCACCAATAGGGGAGGAGTGAAATTCTATTAGTAACCAAGGATTGAGCACCAATTTTGAGATTAAATAAATCTAATTATGATATAATTGATGAATTAGCATATCCAACAAAAATTCAACACATACTATGGATCTTGTTCTAACTATTAGATGATATCTTTAAATAAAAGGTCAATAGCTCATCTATTCTAGATCTTATCTATTTGATTTGTAAACATCATGGAAAGAGAAAATATGGAGATTTCCTCTTCATATTGGTGTGAAAGGGAATTTATTACTACATTTTCCTTACCCTTATTATGAAATATCTCAATCATATACTTATTTTTTCCACTAATTTTTTGTTTAGGAGAGGACACTCTTTTCTAAGAAAAAACAATCAAATTATGATGATCACCTTTTTATTGAGAACTTATGGACTAGTGAATAAGTATGTCATTATTAGATAATATGGACGATAGCTAACTAAAACATTGAAATTGTCACTCTATGTTTGGGGAGATAGAACCACCAATTTCCTACAAGTTTCATTCAAGGAAGTCTTAGAGATATTGATCTAGGGATGGGAATGAGAGAAAGAGATCTACAATAAGGTGTCCTAGGGTATGATTAAAGGCTAAAAGTGGCATCACCACCAAGCTAGGGCTTGGAAAGACAAGAAATGTAAATGATATGCAACATTTAAGTAAATGGCCTTGAAATGAACTCAAATCATAACAACAAAATGGAAATGAAATAGAGGTGCACTTGGAAACTAAAGAAGCTTGAATGAAGGTATGAAATCTTGGAAATGTTGCTTTTTGATGCGCACTGGGATTCATACGCTAGTAAGGGTGATTTAGTCCCAGTTTAGGGTTTCGAGCCAAAATTAGAATCTGGAACTGCTAAACTAGGATCTATAGAAAAAGCTTGAAAATAGGTATACTGGGACTCATACGCCACAAGTGAATATTTAGTCCAGTATTAGGGTAGCTTTGAAATTTTTATATCCTCTAGTGCTTTCTTGTAGCTTCCTTCCTGCCAAGTCTCTGAGTTTGAAAGCTTGAATTCTGCTCTATAGATGACATTTCGTGAAGATGACAACCTTGTGACAAATCGACAAATTTTCTCCAATCTTTCCCTTCAATGGATCTTCAACCTAAACCACCTAGATCTACAATCACACATCAAGGAGAGGGGAAAATGTTGTTTTGTTATTGGATAGGGGTTTTCCTTGGTGTAACCTTGTTTTAGTAATCAAACCTTGAAATGAAATGAAATAGAAAGAAGGAATGATGAATGAAGAAATATGCTATGTTGAAACTCACCAAACCTTTGTAACAAAGGCTGCAAACTTGTATGCAATGGCTAGCATGAATGTGGATCTTGACTAGATTTCTTGTATGTTATGGATCTTGACTTGAATGCTTGCTTGAATCATAAGATACCTACATCACAAATGTTAGCTCAAAAACAAACATGATGCATGATGACTTAGACATGATGCTTGAATCTTGAATAATGCTCCAAAATGCTTGATAATCACTCTTGAATGCTCTATAATTCTCTCACTTGAATGCTCATAATATCAATTAAATTTCTAGGAGAAATTATGTGAAATAACCTTGTATTTATACTTCTTTATGCCAAATTTCCTGAAATTACAACACTACAAGCTAACACTAGGTCTAGGAGAATAAAATCTCGCCAAGAATTTAAATTCAAAATAGGTCCAAGCTAAGTGGGACTCATATGCCTATTGGGGCTTATGATTCCCAATAGGCTAGGCTTGGGACACAAATTTCAAGAAATGTAAAGTTCTATGCCAAATTCGGGTTTGGGGCCTCAAAACTTAGCTGGGACCCATAGACCCAAGGTGTCATATGAGTCCTAGATCACTAAATCTAGGCCATACCATCCAAAATCACTGAATTATGATTGTTCACTTGATATATGTCAGGATCATCCTCAAAAAGATGCATTAATTAATCCTTATGGATGCACAATAGGACTAAATAAGGCATAAAGAAGCCTAATTTTAATAGGGAGGGTCCAAACAAGTGTGAAAATGTAAAGGACAACATTTTTCTACACTACATTTAGCCCCCACTTTAGTGAGGGGAGGAACTTGCTTTAATATCACACTAAAGTAGACAAAATTTTATCAAGAGGGGTCCAAATGTACCAATGTTAGTGAGATAGGATGACAATTACCAAGAGAAATGTGCTAGCCCCTAGGATCAATTTCCTATGGAAAACCAACATAAGCACAAAAGGACACACACAAGGTGTATGATATTCAGCAAAAAAAATACACAAACATATAATGTTAAAGACATAAAGATGAAAGAAAAAGAAGGAAGAGGTGGATCAAGCTTTGACCGTTTGTCTCGCACATTGTGGATAAGATCTAAGTTGTTTATCCAAGGACATCTACAAGTGGAACATGATGTCCACTATGCAAACTAAATGCACACTCACAAGGGATGGTGGAACCTCAGGCCATCCACTAGGTGAGCCCTCAACGAGACACATACACACATGATCAATATGCACTCACATAGACAAGAAAATGGCTATGGTAAAGTCATGCCTAAGTTTGGTTCCCATATGTACAACCATACCAAAGTTGTAACTCCTGATAACTTTAATAAGGTGCGACACAAAAATGAACTTCAAGCTCCACGAGGCAAGCAAAGCTTCTTATTCTTGATACCCATGGACAAAAAAGATGGCTCCAGAGGCAAGAAAAGCGTGTTATGCAAGGTGGCCATATAAAAAATATTGTAAATGCAAAATAGTGTAAGGTATGTTCAAAGGGATTTTTCTTAGTTCATGCAAAGTCTCTTCTTAGGGTATATTGCGCCTAGTGTCTCCAAGAGAGGAGAAGTCAAAGAAATATCACTCTCTCGAAGGAAATCAAACCCAATGACACCACCAAGAAAAGGACACATAACATGAATAAAGAAATCATGTAGTAAAACATGAGTGTTGATATATGCCTCCACTTTAAAGCAGTTGCTAATACCATTGCTGTGAGAAATTTCTTTAAAGTAGAAGAGGACATGAGAGCTTACTTGGAAAGCCCTATGCCAAGTCATATGTTTCCAAATGAAGCTACATCATGAAAAGGGGTTGCCCCCAAAACTCAGTATGTCACATATGATCCAACTTAAGGCATGTTGTCCACATCCCAAGCTTGATCTTATATATACATGGAAGGTAGTCAACTAGCCAAAATATACAATGACAAGTGCCATACGAGGAAAAGGCTACCTAACCCCTTGCCCCCACTTAGTGCAAGACAAGGGTGAGAGGAGATGATTGATGAGAATCATGAAAATTAGTATCAATTATAGGAATTAGATTCCTCGACACAAGGAAGAGTTCCACAATCCTTAAGATGTTGAATTTAATTACCCAAAGCCTTAAATTCATTAGTAGAATGACCATGAACTCTATGATATGCACAAAATGAACTTTTGTAGTAAAATTTATTTCGTGTTCTTGGAGGGAGAGATATCAAATGATCTTGGAGTAATCTCGACAAGATACTCTCTTGATCAACAGTAGAGGGTGTTCTTTTATTTTGTGACAAATATATCTCTTGCTTAGTACAATATGTCATACTTACACAAGGCTCTTTAGATTGCAATATTTTGTACTCTTCTTTACAGGATGGTGTAAAATCTAATGAATTCCAATCATTAGTATTTTGTGTGATGACATTGATGTTAAGTGAGGACTTCTTTGTTTCATTTGTTTCTTTCAAAGGATAATAACCAAGACCACCAGTGTCTATCAGTTCAGGATGCACTAATGTTAAAGTTGTCTTAGAGGAATCTTTTGTAATGGTGTTGATATCAAGTGAAGGTTTGCTTGTTTCTTTTGAGAGACAATTACCAAGACCACAAGTCATTCCTTGCACGTTATGCTTTATAGGGACACAAATACCTTGTTCTCTAGCACCACATTCTTTTCCACTATACCCAAGTTGTTTCATAAATTCATAACCTTTTCCATAAAGCTTTCTCATTTCATTTGGATTTGGTGGTTGTTCATAGTCAAGTTCATCAAATTTTGTTGTATAATTTTTTGTTCCTCGTAAAGTGTTTGAGGTGGATGCTTTCGAAGGGTCTTCCAAATTTTGTGTTGACATTACTGATTTTTCTTTTTTCATGCTTCTTTATTATGATTTTTGGTTTCCCATCAAAAGCTAGGTGTGAAATCCAAGGAACCCCAATCATCTTTGAATAACTTCATGACTTCCTCAATATGTTTTTATTTTTGTTTCTATTGCACATGTTCCACTTGTGTAGTTGGTGTTAGTGTTTTCAAATTATTTTCCTTATTTTTCTCAATGCTCAAACAACTATTTGGTTTAGGGTCAACTTTGATTGTATATACTTTGTTGTTGTAGACATATTTCATGATATGATGAAGGGTAGAAGGAACAACATGCATCTCATAAATCCATGGTATTCCTAAAAGAAGATTATATGAAAGATCATGAGGCATAACATGGGTCAGTGTTTCTAATGTGGCCTTTCCAACTGTAAGAGGCAAAGTGATCACACCAAGCAATTTATTTTATCATTGTCAAATCCCTGAATAGATAAAGAATCGGGTTGAATTTTTTAGTTATTCACGCCAAGTCTATCCAAAAGGGTCAAACTACACACACTTAGGATAGAGCCATTATCAACAGAGTTGTTTTTATTCCCAACCTATTATAGATAGCTATTATAATGAAAGCATCATTTTGTTTTTACACTTCCAAAGGAGGGAACTCACTTTGGTGGAAAACAATGTCAACATTCATTTCTTGAATCATGGCTACTATGTCACTTGGTTGCACATTAGGAGGGGTAGGAATTTGTTGTAACACACTTTGAATCATGTTGTGATAATGAGGGGATGTTGGAATAAGGTCCTAATATGATATTTTAGCAGGAGTGTTCTTAAGTTGTTGAACAAGATTGTAATCCTTTTCATTTTGTAAATTCAAACAAAGGGGACCAGGCAAGATAGGGTTAGGTAATGGGAGGGATGTTGAAGGTGTTTTTCTTGGTTGTAGATTGTTTCTAGACTTATATGTATGAGAAATGGTGTTATAATTCAATTGCTGCGAAAAAATATTCTTAGGTGGTTCGAGGATGAAGACGGGTCCATTTTGAATTTGTGGTTGTTGTGAGGATGGGTAAAGAATTAGAGGATTCTTAGGATGTCCGACAGGGTATTTAGGAGGTCCAGTAATCAAGGGGGATCTAACGGAAACTTCTGCATTCATAACCTCAATGGTTTTGGTTTGAGGTCTTCTAATGAAGGGGATTCTATTGTCATCTTTTCACCATCACCTAAGGAAGAAAAATTAATATTGTTAATGTTGTCATTTTCTTGTAACATGATATGCTCCCTAGGAGGAGTGTTTTTAGGAGAACTACAAACTAGATTCTCATTGCATTCAAAGGTTGGTTCTTCTAAAGTGATTTCATCACAAGTAAGGGAGTTATCAATGGTTGGATTTTATTGTTTACCAGTGGGGTATGTGCAGGATCATGATGGGCCAAAAAGTGGCAATGATGGGTATGTGGCTGGACGACTATTTTTTTAACACCCAAAATGATGAAATGAAATGGTTTTTGAAGGATATTCTCTAGCTTCCACCGATATACACTATGCTTTACTTGAATTTAATAAGTAATTATTATTTTTATTTTCTATTCAAATTATGACTAAAGTCCTGATTGGATAGCTGATTGAAAAACATTCATAGCTTTCAAAATCCGTATTGCATTTTTGAATCCAAAAACATGTGTCACATTCTATGCTTCCATGTACTTGTAGGATTAAAAAAAAGAAAAAATCAATTTTATGAAGTTTCAATTGGGTTATAACACATATGAGTTTTATATTTTGTAAAATGTTAAACAAAAATTCATAATTAAATATTTAGTTGGAAAAATTACAAAAAAAAATGCATCACATCGTGGGTATGAGTCCTCTACTTATATCTCCAAAATATTATAAAAAATATTATCACTTTTTATTGTATTAGGGTAACACCTACATCTTTATTTTTTTCCCTAAATTTCATACTACATTGAAATTTGAAATTTCTTACTCTCTCAACATTTTTATTTTAAACAAACCTAGCATTTAGAAACTACATTCTACCTTTCTACAGATTCTATTCTTTACATACATTTTTGAAATAATAAAAGATAACTTATTCAAATTTTTACCGGTTATGTATTTATGATTTTTCTCAATTTTTTGCCACTCTGTGGGCATGTTTTTCCATGATGATCCTACACACATACCCGCTGATGGAATTCTCTTGTTTAATAATTTTTTCCCTATGGGAAGAGAGACACATAAGATTCTCATGAATTTCATCGATTGGATTTTCTAAAATAAAAGTATCTTCTTTAAAACTAGGAGAGATACTAGGAGAAGCACAAATGTGATTCTCATGATTGCCCATAATTTTATTCCTTTGTCCCATAATTTCTTCTAAAATATGATAGGTAGGGGAAGAAACATAAAGAAGGTTGTCATAGATCTTAAATATTTGATCACCTAACACCAACATATCATTATCATTTACAACATTATCACAAGAGGGGAAGATGTTGGGAGATGAATGTAGACTAGTTGAAGTTTCAATGGTCTCTTGTTGTGTTATGTGATAGTCATGATTACCTATGATTGTGTCCTCTTGTTTAGCAATTTCTTGTCTAATAAGATAGGTAGGAGGAGAGAAACAACTAGGACTCTCAAAACTCTCATTGATCGGTTCTTCTAAAACCAAAATATCTTCTTCACAATATAGGAGAGATATTAGGAGAAGAATGAATATGATTGTTATGACTGCCCAAGGTTGTATTATCTTTCACTAAAGCATTCTCACAGGGAGGGGATATGAAATTTTTCTTAGCATGCCTAGATAGGTAAGATACTAACATTGTCTGACCAAGAATGAAAAGTACATCTAACCATCTTATGCAATGATTCAAGAATGTAAAGAATGAATATCCAAAGTGAAAAGTACTTTTATCTAATGAATACAAATCTTTAAGAATACAAACAATGTGTATCCAAGAATGAAAAGCACTTTTATCAAACTTATGGAAAGCTTCATGAATGTAAACATTGTGTATGCAAAAGTGAAAAGTACTTTTATCCATATTGTGCAAAGTTTCAAAAATGTGAACATTTCAAGATCTGATGATTTTTTCTATTGAAATATTAAGCGGAAGAGAGATTTTTGTCATTTTTGGATTACTTAGATTAATGCAGCATCTTGTGCTAATGTAGTCTCCTATAATCAATTTATACATTTTTTATAAAAAAGGCAATTGTTTACAAATCATAGAACACTAGTGCAAATAGTTGTGTTAAATAATAATTTCTTATCTATGATCTTAGAAAATATTCTTGCATTATGAAATAGTAAACCCCAATCTCCTGGAGAAATTCTCCGGGAAACTAGAGACTACAAAAATGAATTCAGGATGAACAAATCAACTTGGATAATTCTTAGAAAATGATTTAGGGTGAATTCAAAAATGATTACCCTAAATTGATGTTTTTGACCTAAATGCATAAAACAAAAGTTCCTGGAACTTTCTAGACTAATACTATAGGTTACTAGAAAGATTAGGAAGTACATAACCAAGGTTTTTGATGCTGTTAAAGGTAGTTTTAGGCCTGGTCTAGGACTAAATTTCCCAAAGGGGAGTATGAGTCCCATTCAAGGTTTTTCAAGGATTCAAATACTACACAAAACACCATACAAAATACCCAGAAATCAAGTAAAATAACCTGCATTAGGACCAAATGACCCAAAGGAGCGTATGAGTCCCAGTTAGGGTTTTTACACCAAATTCAACACATTTTGAGTTGGTTCTAAGGTTTTTAACTTGTATGTTGTCTAGACTATTTGAAATTGTAGGATTTTAGTAAAATTGAATAATTTGAGATGCAAAAATGCAACCTATGTGCACTTTCACAGTTGCAAGATTAAGAAACCCTAGATGCAAATTAACTAATGCAAGACCAAATACAAAGTTAATGTAAGATAGATCTAGGACTATGATGCACACCAAATCAGAAAAGAAGGTGTTCTAAAGGCTAGGTTCCCCAAAGTGAAACGTTTAAAATTGTCACTCTATGTTTAGGGAGATAGAACCACCAATTTCTTACAAGTTCCATTCAAGGAAACCATAGAGATCTCAATCTAGGGATGGAAATGAGGGGATAAGATTTGCAATAAGGTTTCCTATGGTGTGATTAAAGGCTAAAAGGGGGTTCACCACCAAGCTAGGGTTTGGAAAGACAAGAAATGTAAATGATATGCAAGATTTAAGTAAATGACCTAGAAATGAACTCAAATCATAACAACAAATTGGAAATGAAACAAAGGTAAACCTAAAAACCGAAGAAGCTTGAATGAAGCTATGAAATCCTAGAAATGTTTCTTTTTGATGCATACTGGGACTTATATGTCAGAAGGGGCGATTTAGTCCCAGTTTAGGGTTTCGGGCCGAAACCAGAATCTAGAACTGCTAAACCAAAATCTACATAAACAGCCTAAAAAATAGGTATATTGAGACTCATACGCCACAAGTGGCGATTTAGTCCAAGTATTAGGGTAGCTTTGAAATTATGATATCCTCTAGTGCTTTCATGTAGCTTCCTTCCTGCCAAATCTCTAAGTATGAAAGCTTGAATTCTTCTTTGTAGATGGGCTTTTTGTGTAGATGAAAACCTTGTGATAACTCAACAACGTTTCTCTGATCTTGCTCTTTAATGGATCTTCAACCTAAACCACCTAGATCTATAATCACACATCAAAGAGAGGTAAAAAAAATATTTCATTAGTGGATAGGGGTTTTCCTTGGTCGAACCCCAATTTAGTAATCAAACCTTGAAATGAAATGAAATAGAAAGAAGGAATGATGAATGATCAAATATGCTATGTTGCAACTCACCAAATCTTTGTAAAAAGGGCTGCAAACTTGTATGTAATGGCTAGCATGAATGTGGATCTTGACTCTTACTTGTATGTTATTGATCTTGACTTGAATTCTTGCTTGAATCATAAGATACCTACATCACAAATTTTAGCTCAAAAAATAAACATGATGTATGATGACTTTGACATGATGCTTGAATCTTGAATAATGCTCCAAAATGTTTGATAATCACTCTTGAATGCTCTTGAATGCTCTATAATCCTCTCACTTGAATGCTCATAAGATCACTTAAATTTCTAGGAGAAATTACAATGTGAAATAACCTTGTATTTATACTTGTTTATGCCAAATTTCTCAAAATTACAACACTACAAGTTGACGCTAGGTCTAGGAGAATAAAATCCTGCCAAGAATTTGAATTCAAAATAGGTCCATGCTAAGCAGGACTCATATGCTAGTTAGGGCATATGAGTCCTAGTAGGCTAGGCTTGGGACACAAATTTCAATAAATGTTAAGTTCTATTTTGAATTCAGGTTTGGGGCCTCAAAACATAGGTGGGACCCATATGCCCAAGATGATGTATGAGTCCCAGATCACTAAATTTGGGACATACAATCAAAATCACTGAATTATGATTGGTCACTTGATATATGTCAAGATCATCTTGGGAAATATTCATTAATTAAGGCTTATGGATGAAAAATAGGATTAAATAAGGCACAAATAAGCCCAATTTTAACAAGGAGGGCCTAAACAAGTGTGAAAATGTAAAGGATGACATTTTTCTACACTACACTAACATTTCATTTTCATTTGGTTATTTAGTTATATTTACATAGTAAGTTACTTACCATTGAATGTTAGGGGCCAACCTTCTTACACCAATATTACACCTATGCCTATGCTAAAGGAATCACATTCTCGAGTGATTTCTTTTAATATTTGGTAGGAAAAAAAAAGGAAAACACATGGTAATTTTGAGCATATTAAAGGTCACCTCTTTTTATTTCGATCCATTAAAGGAGATCCTTTCTACAAAAGTGGTCAAGGGTCTAGGAATTTTACCATAATTATGAATAAATTTATAATAATAACCTATAAAGTCTAAGAAACCATGTATTATTTTGAGTTTCTTAGGGTTGAAAGGAAGAAAGGTATTCAAAACACACTTCCAATTTGATGAGGAGAGATTTACATTTTTTATTTTAACTATTACAATATTGAAGAAACACAATACAAAGAATATTATCTAGCACACATGAAAATATCAAGAATCTCATGACACAATGGTGCAGGAGCACCATTAGATAAATGTTGTCAAGTTAAGAAATTGTTGTCTAAGCTTTAGCATTTTGATGGATATGCATAAAATAAGGTCTTA
>VDFB02341404.1:0-18857 GCA_007258455.2 Sequoia sempervirens
CTTGAGCAATCTATCCACAATGGAAATTGGGAGTGGAGAGATGCAAACCTAATTTGGTATAAATTGTATAAGCAATGTCAAGGTGAAGTTTATTAATATGTTCAGCTAACAAATGTAAGGTTTTGAAAATAAATTTGATAAAACTAAATGATGAAATGGATAAGACCAGTGCCTTGTTGGGTAAATGGAGTGAAATGAAGATCTTGAATGTATGACTTATATTGGTTGTAACTCAAACTGTTTGGCACACTTATGTTGGTTTATATCTTGCATAAACGTGCAGGAAAGTGATTGGAAAACTCTACTTATGGATCCAAATGACACAACTAGGTTACTTATGATTTATCAAAATGATTTTAATTTTTACTTGAAAGAACCAATTGAATAAATCACACAGGAACAATAGATGATATCAAATTGGAGATAGAATGGCAATCCTAATTATATGGCTCTTCTTACTGATCCAAATAACACTTCTAGATTATTGTGATTGACTAGAAGGATTTTAATTCCTTTGGGGAAACCAATTAATCATATCACACAAGTACAACAAATGTGCATTGATAAATTGAATATATACTTGATATACAAATTTAAATAATAAGGAAATATTAAGTTGGAGACAACCAAATAACTATACAATTTCAACAAACAATTGATACCAACATGAAGCCACAGAATCAAAGATCTTTCATTGATTTCTCAAAAAATTCATACATGCATCATGGTCTTCACTGTATAATCTATATGATAAACATTTTAAAAGTATCTTTTGTATATCTCCTACCTAATTTCTAATTCTAATGATTTCTTCATGTGATCTCATCTAGCATATATACATTACATCTTCTAGGGTTACGACCCTTCATATCTCTCCCGTTGCAGTGCTTTAGTATCCTTCTTTCTTCAACAAAATATTTAATTAATTTCCTTCGACAAATTAAATATTTTAATCTTCATTATCATTGTTTCCTGTGAAAATAATGAGTAAAAGCACAAAATTGTCTCACACTTTTAGCCAACTTATTAGCACAATTGAATTTAAGTATTTCTAACTAAAAATCAATTTTGGTCAAACATATGATCTAGTAAGATTTATTCTAGCTAAGTTAGATGCTTCCACAACTTTTTCAACTAAAATTGTTGCCTAAAAATGTATGGAGCATCACTTTGAGTCCAATTTACCAAAAAAAAAATAAAATTATTTGAAAAACTTGACGCTTCAATAACTCCCAATGTAAATAACATTTTAAAAATATACAAATACCCTTTGTAGATCCATAAGTAGTTTTCAAAATGTATTTATTTTAATAGTTTAGTTATTTTATATTTGTGAGTATTTGGCTTTTACTAAAACAGGGGTTATCAACATATTAGGGTTGATTTCTAAGTACGTAGCAAAATACTAAAAAAATTTGAAAACACATTTTACTCAGATAAAAGACCTATTTTAAGATGGTATATTTTTTTTTCCATTTTAGATAAATGTTTAATACAAAGCTGACATCCAATGAAACAACTATTCTTTGATCTCTAGCGTGCATTTTAATATTTATTTAAAAATATATATTTATCAAAATTGGAAAAAAATATATATCCATGCACTAAAATTTCAAGTTATAAATACACACAAAAATTTGAAAGAAAAAAAAAATACTATAAAAAGTTTGACGTCCCATGCAACTTCATTTTATCAACATTTTATCAGCAACTAAATTATAGCTTTAATTTATTAAAAAACTAGTTTAAAATATTTTTTTTATTTTTAAAAATATACAAACATAAAATATACTGAAAAATACATATTTTACTAGTTTACATCATTTCAAAATTCAAAACATATATGCCATTTTTTAGTGATTCAAGTTTAAAAATTGGATTGGCCATTTCCTTTATAAAGTGTGACACAACTTTGTGCTTTTACCCTAATATTTCCTTTTTTTCATTTATACTTTCACCAAACAAATATCTCCTTAGAGTAATTATCCATTACTTGCTCTCGTAACTCCTTTGGTAAAAAATATTCCACTTATATCTTGCTTGGTTGAAATATTTCACTTAATAAATTATTCCTTGGGTAAAATAATTACCCTCTCCATGCTTCTTTAAATCATTTTAACTCCCTGGAGGGTGAAATATTATAAATGCTCCTTTATTTTATCGAAAATAATAATGCCACTATGATTGTTATTTTAATCAAACTTTCATTCCATATTTTCTCCCAATTAAAAAATGCTCTTTTGAGTAAAATAACTTTACTTCACGACTTTTATATTCTTTTATCCTCCTCGGTGAAAAATGCTTTGAAAAAATCATCCGCTTCCTTGGTGAAAAATATTTCACACCTTGGTGAAAATATTTTTACAACTTTATTTCATATTACGATCACACATAAAGTCTTTTATGTGTGCATTTAATTTAACCTTTTACTCCCTATCCAATTATAATCTTCATGGGAAAAAAAATTAATAAATTTTCTTTTAAATCTATAGTGCCCGCCACAAAGATTTATTCATATTTGTTGTCGTCAGAGGATCGAGGGACCAGTGCATTCATATTTGTTGTCGTCGGAGGATTGGAGGAACCAATGCTTCACTCCTATTGATAATCAATTTTCTCCCCGAATATAATATCTCATGTGTTTTGGCCTATCGATGAGACAATGAAGTGTGTCTTGCCAATATTATTGTTTCTCTCTGATGCTTCTCTTGTCAATGCTTTATTCTTTTCATTCTTTTCAGGCTATCGAAGGGACCGACTATTCCGTTCCATCGATAGGCATTTTTCTCGGATATTTTTTTTTACTGCAAGTATGGTTTTAGAGTTTACAAATAACAACTCCATTTTTTATTTAAGTAGAATATACTTGTAATTGAGTGATTGTTAAATGTTTGCTTATTTATTGTTGTCTCCCACATGAGTGCCTTCATCGTTTACCATATGCAAATATCTTCTCATTTTTTTTCCAAGGTGTAGCTTCTCTCCATGGAATTCTATAAATACTTCTTTATCAATTGATGTATGCACAAAGCTTCATACCTTTTCCAGTGTATCTTCAAATATTTCATTGCTTGGTTTTGTTTTCCATATATTTTACAAAGTTAAAGTTTATAAAAAATGAAATATTTAGGGTTTTGAAAGCTTCCATATTCATTTTAAAACATATCAAATGTTTTAAAATATATATCATTTGAACTTTAAGATTTAAGAATGAAAATTTCAATTTTGGCTAGGGGGCAAACAAAGTAATTTCACTATAGGCACACAAAGCATCCTAGAGCCAAAAAATTTTCAACAGACCGTGATCAATTATTTTGGAAGTGGGTTCCTGACGGATTTTGAGTAGCTTGCCAAATCGAGGTACTTCCTTTGTAAACTAGCCCTGTTGGAGCATGTAGTGAGAAAAATGAATTTTTAAATTAATACACCAAATGAGCTCGAAATACAATGAAATTGAAGTTGAAAATATTTGAGGCCAAAACACCAACCGGGTCATCCTTATAATTTCAAAATTTGCAACTTTTTTGGGGTGCCAAATCTAGCTTGGGAGCAGTCGGAAAACAATTAAAAAGCATACCATAACTCTTCTGACGACCATGAAAATGTGCAAACGTGTTGATTTGTGATAGGAGAGTATGCTCATTGAAAATTTGGTCATGAAGTTATCAAGATTGCAAACTGTGAATGCCCAAAGTTGCTTAGCATTTTCTGAAAAATTACCACTGTCAAGCTCAAATGAAACCCTCCACTTGCCTTTTTTGAAAAAATACCAAATGTGATTTTGAGAAGCTATAAATTTGGATATTAGCTCATTTAGGCATGATGAACATGTGTGCAAGATAGTTTTTCACCAAGTTTCTTTATTCACAAAATATCAAACATCAAAGTTGACCTTTGTGAAAGACTTATGGAATGCGGTCTTCAAACTGGGTAAATTGTATTTGGATTTGATTTTGAAAAAATATCAAATGATGTCTTGAAGCTCTAAAAATTGATATGGATGCACATTGAGATGGGGAGAATCAAGAGCACCAATTTTTTTGTCATGAAACCCTTTTAGTTGATTAATATTATCCTTCAAAGTTGGTCACTTTAACAGATTTTACTATGTGCAGACAACAAACCTTCGCAGAACCCTTCAACTTGGCCTTTTGAAATGTTGTCAAAACTAATTGTACGAAGCTGAAAATTGGCGTGCACACTCATATATGGTAGATGAACATGTCTGTAAAGTGATTTTACATGAAATTGCACTGACTTCGTTTTGTGATTTTTCAAAGTGAGCCACTTGAGAAAATTTTTCAATTGTCCTTTTGAGTGCTAAAATCCAATTTTTTCATCAAGGGAACCTAAAATTTGAATGAAATTTTAGGTTCCAACAAGCCCAATAATCTTCAAGGTTGGATTGGTGATAGAAGGTAGGGCTCAATTTCAAATTGTTCTTAATATAATCTTTCAGATCAAAAGAAACACGTTCCTCATATGAGGCCATGTTATACCTAGACAATTATTTCTCAATATTCAAAGCATCAGACATTGATTAGCAACTATATGCACCAAAACCAAATGGAAAGTTGGCTGTCAATCTTTTTCTACCTTGGCACAGTGTATTAACATCAGACAATTGTCTACTCACCTCAATAACCACCCATTTGTCTTCAGGATACTTGGGTAATTTTATAGAGAAACCATCATATCCGCCTACTCTTATGTATGAAAATATCTAGAATTGAATAAAATGGCTACCATAAAAATCTACAAACTGCATTTCCTTCGGGGATAACCTCATTGTAGAATGCCCCTGCAATTTCCTGACCATCCTCATGGTAAAGTGTTAGCAGTTCTTCTAAAATGCAAGAATCTCTTGTGAAGTTGGAGTTTGTCAAAATAATTGTAAATTGGTACTTTTCTGGAAGCAAATCACTCGGCCTTAATCTGGGCTAGGGTTGAGTGCTAGCAAGGGCATATATTAAATACAATGACAAAGAAAAATCTGTTTAGGGTGAAGAATGACATCAACTCATGCAGGCGGTCCCTAATAATCTTTGCACAGTCCAGGAATTGCTCCCTGCTCAATATTATTTGGATGAAGAAATACATCCATTCTTCGAAGCTGTGAGAATTTTCATTTCCTCTTACCCTGTGCAACAACACTACAATATTGGCCACCTCGTCTACAAAATGGTTCCTATGTAGGTTGTGGGACAATTGAGACTTACCCTTCTTCGGTTTGACCAACTAGTTCTTCGCTATTACATTTCTGTAAACCCCTTTCTTGGCAGTGAACTTGACCTGAGAGCTTGTCATTTCCATTGGTGAGTATTCATCCCTTTCTGGAGTTCTCAAATAGGACATGAAGGTAGACCTTTGAATTTTCAAAACAAGTCTATTATCCTCCATCCTAACTTCTCAGTTTTGTGAATTCTAGTGTCTGATACATTCCAATACTAGTTCAGGAAATTGTACAACTATTAGAAATGCAACGGCTTCGATCAACCCATTACCCACTACTCTTTTGATGATAGGTGGAGGGTTAGATTTGTTAAATTTATTTTGCAATTCATCTAGATTAACGAGCCCTAGTCGAGTATCACCAATTTCAAGGCCTTCGCATGTTAACCTGGACACATACTCATAGCCCATGTATTTAACCCTTGCCATGTGCACCAATGGCTTTTGAAAATATATGCTTTCTTCAATGCAAGCATAAATAACTCAAAAAATGGATTGTAATAGATGGGAACTAAAAATACCTTTAATGGTGAACCCTGCAATTTGAACTTTGTGTTTCCTCTAGCTCGTCCTTAGAAATCGTCACAATAAGAATGTTTGCCCAACCTTTTATTTCATCAAATTTGGCTTCACGGAAAAATATGGGAGTAGATGAACATTAATGTCTTAACTTGCATTATGACACGTGTTAGCTGTCACATTCACTATTCCCCACATAACCATCTTTCAAAAATTTAAAAACAAATGTCTATGGGTGGTAACAAAGAAGTTTGAAGAACCTTATAAATATGCACCCAAGTTCAAATGTCACGGTGAAATATTGCCCAAGCTAATAATCATCACGCCAACAACAAGGTTCAACGAGACATACAAAACACTGCTCGGTTTGAACATAGGAAGGAGATAAAAGGGCCCAAGCGGTAAAGTGGGAGGTTCAATGAACTTAACAAAACACCGCTCTGGTTCATACCATGACATGAAACATCACATGCGTTAAAATGAGATGTTTTCAAGTTAGCGGGTGGCTCAATAAGGCGGGGGATAAAATAATAGTAACAATGCTATAGCTATAAATATTAAAATAAGTATAAGGGAATTTTGTTAACACATAAAAACATCAAGTGTAAAAATATTACAACTAGATATGGCTACCTCAAGCAAGCCACTATCGACAAAATATAAGTTGGAAAAGTTGGTGGGTATCATGAAGGACCTATGATACAAAGTAGAATGAAATGAGAAGGGGTTTCCACTTAAAAATACAAAAAAATAATTTCAATTATGGACACATGCTACATAATATAATTTTCAGCACTGTTTGGTCCAAAAGATTGCAACAAAATGACAAATAGGCAACCCCTAAACAAAGAGGTTTTAGGCAATATGATAAGGAAAAACTAGACCATTAAGGAAATAGTACATGAACTTCCAATATATAGGTTCCTACTATAAATATTGCTTCCTTCCTCATGACCCATTAAATTTTCTAATTTCTCTTTCAATGAACAAAGTGGAAGAGTTTCCAAATGAATAAGGTTTTGTTGAGTACTATCAAGATGAGATCAATTAGCTAGATATTTTTTAGCATGAGTTGATGGATGAAAAATGTTATGGGGATGGTTGTGGTGCACTTGAACATATACTTAAGTATGAGTGTGATGCTATCCCCAATTAGTATGACTTACTTGTTCATGATTTTAACCATCTTAGAGAGCTATGAAGCAAAGATATTTGAGAACAAAGCTCTCTAACAAGGACATAGATTTCCTCATTAATGTCATACTAATGCAAGTTTAAAATGGTTATCAACTAAGAAAAAATAAACTACTAGCATGAAAATAGATTACTTTTAAGGCCACTAAAACTAATACAAAGGTTGAAAAAGAGAAGTAGAAGATAGGTTTTGTAGTTAAAAGGTGTTTGAGAAGAGAAAATCCCTTATGCAATAGCTAGAAAAGAAAATATATATATACTTAAAGAACAAGAATATACCACACCATCAAATACTACACCCATCCCACCAAAAAAGTGTTGGAAGAATGAAGAAGAATGATTATCTCTACAATTTTGTGTTGTCATTAATGTCACCATGTTGTGGTCACAAGTCTAATTTAGTGCCTGATCCGGTATTTTGGACTAGTATCTGAACCGATATTCAAGCTGCACTCTCTGGTATTCCAGTCCGCAATCCTCCACAGTTGATAGTTACTACTTGGGGTTTTGGGAAATGGTTTATGTTGTTGAAGGCATCATTGTTCAAAATTTTGTGTGCTTCGTGCTTGTACAACTTATTGGCATTATTCTGTTGATTACTTTTTGTATTGAAGTCTATTTATGGCCAACTTCTTGGATTAGTCGTAATATGGTGAATTAATTTTGTTATGCAAACATATGTACGACCTATTTTAGGTCCATGTTGACTTGATATAGCTTGTTGGATGTTTGAATTACTTTTTGGGAAGATTTTGTGAAAGCCCGAAGTCGACAATTGGTATTTTTGGTGAATAAGAAGTGCATCTAATTAGGCCAACCTAATTAATGCTTGCGGATAGATCGAGTATATATATGTTTGTTGAATAGTTTTGAAGATAAAGGGGAAGGTATGTGTGGTGTGTCTAAGAAAATGCGAAAGTGAAGAAGAGAGAAAATGATGAAGTGTGTCAATTTAGTCTATTAAGCACCACCAGAAATGCATCAACACTTGTTAGGTGCATCATTCTTAGTTCATTTTGGATGTGAAGCCCAACTTTGTTTTGTGAATCTTTTGTAGGAAATGAGCCTCCCTTGTAAGTAGTGAGCTTTTGTATATGAACAATGAGTCCTATTCAAGGAAGTGAGCCTTATATATTCCGTTTTTTAAACTACTTTATATTGTGAGCTAATCCTCACTGTGGTTTTTCCCTCACTAGGTTTTCCATGTAAAAATCTGGTGTTTATTTTGTTAATTTACTTTTTGTTATCTGCATTTCATGTTTATACTTAATAACAAAATAGTGTGGTTGTGGAATTGATAAGTGTTGAAGTTTTGAGTTTGAATTTGTGTGACAACTGATTCACCCCCCCTCTTAGTTGTCCTACACCTTTTAACAATTGGTATCAGAGCTTTGGTTCCTTATTGAAGAGCTCAACTGCTTGAGGAGGATCCTAAAGGTTGATGAGATGGATGATAAAGGAGAGCTTAAAATTGTTCTTGAAGATCTTGATAAAGTGGAAAGAGAAAATAGAGATCTGAAAGAGAATCTTGATGAAGCAAATGAATGTGTCCAGAAGTTGAAAGAACAGCTAAAGAAATTCAAGGAAAGACACAAAGAAGTGAGTAGCTGAAACAAGAGATAACTAGACTGAAAGTGACTATAGAGGAAAAAAAAAGAATTGAAGAATGTCTGAATACAATGATACATAATAAGTCTGAAGAATGCTCTAAACTAGAACAGGAGGTAGTAAACTTGAGGGTAGAACTAGAAAAGTCAAAACTCTGTGAGAATACGTTCAAATCTAGCTTTGATAAGCTTGGAGAACTACTTGCTGCACAAAAACCAAGTAAATACAAAGTTGGCTTGGGAAATGATGCAGGTGAAAGTTCTAAGGACAATCAAATGACTCAGGACAAAGGGAAGTAGAAAAGGAATTTTGCAAGGAGACAACTTGTGAGACAGCCTAATGCACAAAGGTATCCCTCTTTTGATGGTATTTTCTTTTCTTGTAATAAATATGGTCACAAGGCAAAAAAATGTAGGAGCAGGAAGAATCAGTTTTCTGGTCCCTTCACCCAACAACGTTTTGGATGTAAGAAGTTTGGACATAAAGCTACTGAATGCAAATCTCAGGTGAGAATGATCAGTCAGGTAATGATGAATTTTTTTATGGAGGCAGAATGAATCAATCCTTTAATGGCTATTGCTATACCTATAACAAATTTTGACACAAAGAAAATCAATGTAGATTGAGAAGTAATGGAGGTCAGACTAATCAAAAAAGTGTTGTCTGCTATAATTGTAATAAACCAAGACATATCTCAAAGGTTTGCAAAAGTAAGAAAGGAAAGTAATCTGCTCTGGTAGAGAAGAATGATCTGGTAAAGAAGATCGACAAAGAAGAGATGAAGCGAGAGATGAATAAGATATGGAAAAAGAAAGAAGAAGAAGAACCTAAAACTATTGATATGTTTGTGCCCTCATCTGGTAAAGATGATTTATTTGAGAACTAGACCTAGCTTGATCTTAGGGGGAGCATTATCAGAAAATTGTAAAAACCCCTAAATGAATGGCGTGTTAGAGGCTGGCATGAGGATGGAATGTGAAGAATGAATAATCAGGGGTTTTGTAAAATGAACTAGAAGAAAACATGTTGGCATAATGATTTGCAGACCGAATTAGGGTTTTCTATGTTGGGAAGAATGTTTTTAGCAACTTTTTGATATTTGTTGCATTCAATGCATTCTAGGAAAATCGATGATGTATAAGGTGAAACGAGTAAGTCTTTTTCGATTAGTTGAGAATTTGAAGAACTTAAAAGGTGGATTGGAGGGGTCTTGAAGCAGGTTGAAGTGACTCTGAAGGGAATTCAAAGAAACTGTCATGGGTAATCAAAAATTATTTCTTAGTTTGCAAAAAGGAAGAAGGAAAACGAAGAAGTTTCAATTAGTCATTAATGAATTTAAGTAAGTTAAGCACAACAATGGACAGAGAATCGTGTGGCAAAATTCCACTAAAGCTGAAAGGAGTTGAATTGTAAGAATTTGATCATAGAAAGATGAAAGAAATGGAACTAGGGATGAATGAAAATGAATTACAGAGCATAAAAACCCTAGGTATGGACTTATGGGGACAATTTTCGTGGTTTTTTGACAAAGAGTTTATTTTTTTCTTGTTGAGTCATTACAAGAATGATAACATTGTGTTGGAAAAACCCTACCTAATTATGAAGGAAGTGATTGAAGCGATTATTGGCTTATGCAATATTGGGGATCTTCCTAGAAAGAAAACCGTGAAATACAAAGATGTGTAGGAACTTACTAGAATTAATAAAGACCCTTGAGCTATATTGATAAACACGCTTGTGGATTCGGTTGTAAGGTATGTTGCATACAATGTTTCTTACAAAATATATTTTAGAAATCGTGAAGGATCGACTTAAGCTATTGTTGTTTACATTGCACATATGATGGTTAAGGAGAATAGGCAGTTTGATTTGTGTAGCCTCTTACTTGAAAATCTATCTGAAAATTCTTGAATGTCGGTGATTGAGGGTTATCCCTTTCGGTTTGGATCTTTGCTTCAGGTGTTTGGTCTTACTTTGAGCTCCCTACCCGAAAAAGAAAATGTTGTGTGGGAATTTGGTATTCCTATTGGGAAACAAGTCTATAGATACCTAAAAGTGTTGGAAGATAATGTAAGGTAAGGGTAAATCATATTCCACATCCCAGAACAAATCTATGCCCAATATTCCAACACCGAAGCCGTAACAGGTGGATTCATCCTTTGATAAAAGAAAATTCAGAAGTCGCTATTAAGTGATTCCTCCAAAATTGAAGCAAGAAAATAAAAGCTATAACCCAAGATATCACTATCTTTCGAAGAGAAGAAAAAGAATCCTTTCCTCGAACGTAAGATTCAGATTCAAAGAAAGGATTCTTTTCTAGGAATCACTATGGTACTTGTTCAAAGGATTGTTACAAGTATGTCATTGGCATTGTCATTGATGTCAACAGTTGGTCACTAATGTCAACAATATGGAGATTGTTGGTGTTGTCAAGTGTTGGTGCTAGTATGGATGTGTTGTGGTTTGATAAGAAGGTGTTGTGGTGCTATTATCATTGTTGTCATTGATATCTTGTATGGTTGTGTTGATGGATGAGTGTTGTAGTTGTAGTAAGTTCACTTGGTTTTCAAGTGCTTTTGAGAAAATTTGAATAAAAGAGTGTGCAACATGATAGAGGTGTGTTCAATGTTGTGATCCACATATCTTTGTGGTTGAAGATGTGCTTTTGTGGTTTTGATATGATGATCAGAGGTGTTCAAAGGTTTTATATCCTGAGTTTTAGGTTTTGGATCATTTTTTTGTGGAAGTTGTGTTTGATAGTTTTCCTGTCTGTGTAGAAAGTTGTCTGGGAGAAATGAGATTGCTCCACATTTCTTCGTAGTAAATTTTCTTCTCTTGTGGATTTGGGAACATACTTATATTGTCTCATATTTATCTTCCCTTCAAGCTTTTGGTGATGAGTTGCTTCACAAGTTCAATTCCTGTGTTGAATTTTTGTGGCAGTGTGTCTGGTTGTACAAAATGATGTATTCTTTAGTTTTAGGTGGTTGCGACAGTGGTGTTGGATATTCAAATGATGTGGAATATTTTGGAATATAGTGGAGTGTTTCTTTGTGGTCCACATGTTGTTTCTAGACCTAGAGAGGCATGCATGTTATCACTTGTAGTGTTAGTTCAAGTTTGGTCGATCTGGCATGCTAGTGCTATTTGTGGAGGTACCTTTGCAATGCCCACATTCTATGCACTAAACAACCTAACAAAACTATAACAACTTTACTAATTTTAAAATATATTTTTTAAAAGACAATGACAACATAATTCACTACTTATGGCTATAGAAAATGATCTCATTAGATGGAAGCAAAGATAGAAATGATTTACTATTTTAACAATAATGTATACTTATTATGGGTCAACTTAACATACCTCTTACACACTCAAGCACCTCTCGTATTCCAACGCGTTGTAATTTCCTTACTCCCAATACCTATACCTGCATGTTCTACAAGACTTGATGTGCACATAAGATCGAGTTATTAGTACATGATCACCATAATAAGTGATATAACTACATAGCTATACAAGTCAAAAGGTGGTTTACAACATCAGAAGGGAATAAAAAAACCCAAAACAAAACTCAGAAGGACAGTCCTAAGGGCTTGACTTAATTCCTCAGGGGGCTCGTCTTTGACGACCTTGCCTATGTATATAATTTGCAGAGGAATAGTCAGCAGTTTGACTTTTTTCATTTCATACTGGGTTACTTACAATGAGGGTATCTTACCTCGGGGTCAACTTTACTTTGGCACAACATAATCCCAATAATTTTTATACACACTAAACTCAATTCCCTACTCAAAATACATCATGCCCCCTATTTTGAAGGTTATAACATTGTAAGAAGTACTAATAACACTATGTCACAGGAATACTATTCAATTATCTACACTCTTCCATTAAATAATTGTCATACTATAGACTAACGAATAACCACAACAAGGATTTGTATTAATGCATTTCAAATATGAACTATAATATGACATGATAATGATTAACAACTTAATATTTATTTCGAAGCTAAATTCATGTCATCCCTAAACAAATTAATGCTTAAAATGAATAACTCAATGATATAAAACTAATCATAACTAACAAGATTAATAATTTATGAAATAAATCTAAGATCATTTGAGTGATAACGACAATATGATAATGATATATTATATATATGTTAACAACCTTTATAAATGATAATCAAGACAATAGTCTAACTTGTTTAATTGATAATAATATAATAAATCAAGATAAAGTTTGATAATAATTCCAAAAGGTAAGATTTTGTTAATATGTTGTCTAGGGAACCATTGTTCCTAATTTATCATTGAATTTACTCAATTATTACAATTCATCTAAATGTGATATTATTCTTGCATCTATAAAATTTGTACTACTAGGTCTAGATTTAATTAAGACCAAACACAAAATACTACATCCAAGATAATGGATAACAATTTGAAAACTATGCACTATTATGAATACTTAATCATTAATAACATTGTAAGGACTCAACCCAATATGTAAGGTCTTATTTTGAATCACCATCATTCTCCACACTAAACTAAATAAATAATGTTTCTTACTCAAGAACTTCTATTTGTAGTATTTCGTAATTAAATTAAAAAAAAAAACATTTCAAAATGGAAGGATATTCTTAATCATTCACCTTCACAACTATATTAACAACTAAGAATATTTTGATGATTAGTATGTGCATTATAAATTTTCCAAATGAAATATCAATCCTATGAAACATTGACATCTAAAATTGAAATGATAATCATGCCTTTTCGTGGATAATAACTTTATAAATGTTTTTTTTATCAAAATATCAATCTTAATGGGAAAACTATTTGATAACCATTACTGATATCAACACAATACATTTGGAAGCAATGCACATTCACTCCAACCTTGGTGGAATATCTAACAGGTTTTATTCCCTTAGGAAAGGCCACCTAGCTTATTGGATGGATGTTTTGATTATGACCCACTTTGTTGATTTTAGCTTCATTCGAGTATACAATAATAACTTTATGTATATTTATATATATTTTTTGAAATGGCACAAGTTAATTTAATGTATCATCAAATCTTCTTCCCTTAAAATAAATAAATTAAACAACATTGATGTCAACTTCATTCAACTTATATGTTAAATTTCCCTATTTTCTAAATTGAATATTCGATATACCAACAAATTCATTAATTGGATTTTATACCCACTCACACTTAAATCTCACTAAATTGCATCTTTGAAAATTTACTCATAATCCAATACTTTATTATTAATTGAAAATGTGACTTTAAATCACAAGAATTTACCCAAATAAACTATATATATATATATATATATATATAATTATTTTATTTACACAACCTTCACTTTTTATTTTATTTCAAACTATTCTAAAACAATTTTATTTATTTTACAATATTTATTTATTCATTTTAAAATTAAATAACTAAAAATTATTTATATGCAAATTCTAAATCAACTAAATTTCATATCTCCCTAACTATTTAACATACCACAAAATATCTTTAAAAAGCTAAGGAAAAATTTAAATCTTTAATTATTTCAATAACATAAAGATATTGAGGCGAGGGCCTAGCTTTGATTGGCTAAAGCATCCTATTGCAGAAAGATGTCATTGAGGTCTAGTCTCCCGACCGATTAGGATCTAGACTAATTGTGAATCTAAATGCTTAATTATAACAACTTAATGGAATTACAAATTCATGCATACATTATTGAACTTATGCATTAAAAACTTAAAACTTAAGGTGAAAATCAAAATGTGAGAGAGAAGGAGAGAAGAAGTGCAAACAATCTAATAATGGAGTTTGCCACACAAATGTGACTACGTCTCCCGGTCCGCTCAATTGAGTGAGACCGATCCGATTAATCTCCAAAAAATTACAAATGCACCAAGACATTCCTTCTAGCACTTTGGCAGCATAACAATACTCCGTCATACGAAAATGGCTCAAAAATCTCCACAAGATCCCTCTTTCGTATCTTGTTCTCCACTATATCACTTGCATTTACTTAACCCCTAAGAGCTACATTCCCCCCTTTTATACACAAAATATTCCTAAATAGGCTTAACAATAATATTAAATGCCTAACACCCTTTCAACAATTCGTATACTAGCTTATTTGTGTTTTAGACCCTTTTAGTTTAAATGGTTAGGGGTTTACAATAAAAATAGCCTATTTTGTTAAGGCCTCGGGCCAAAACATGCAACAAAATAAAACAGACTCCATATATAGCTAAACATGATTCGGTGGTCTAACAGTAATGCACTGTTTTACTAGGCCGGTGATTACGGGTTCCAAACCCGTCGGCCTCCATTTTTGTCTAAACATCCACCGAAAGCTTTAACAAAACAAACATGGGTTCTATTATTAGCAAGGAAATGAGCGACGGTGCAATAGTGGAATCGCTGGCTCCCCCGCAATAGGTCACAGGGTCGAGCCCCATAACAAACTTTTTACCAACCAAACAAACTCGCTGACCATAATGGAGGGAAGAAACCGAGCCACGTGTCGCACCAGGAGGGTGCCACATACAGCTCTCGATTTGTCCATCGTTCACTACTATACTGACCGATTAAATGTCGTACCGCTACTAGTTATCGATGCCGACGGTACAATGACCTATCCGCTTAACGGTCCGCTTAATCAAGTACCGACGAGGCCGATAACTACTAACACCACGCTGCGACGACCGTGATAAAATGGGATGGGGACACGGTCAACCGATTGGTCCGCATGTGATGACCTTGCTATATCGCCACGCAGTTATGCTCGTTTTTCCCACATTGAATTGCGACATGATGCATCGATTGATGACGTGCCAAGATCCGGTGACACTCTGGCCAAAGGTCATCCTTCTCACTCTAACTTGACCCGCCAATTTGCATATACGATATCTGATTTCATCGAACGAATTCGCTTAATCATCTTGGCGCAGCCTCTTCGCTTGATGCCACCTTTGGATGATTTTTGAGATGATTATTTTTTCCTTCGATGCCCGCTTGTGCCAGCTTTGACCAAATGTTTGACTGGCCGTAACTTGTGCAAACAGACTCCTTTTCACTCCGTTCAAGTTGCGTTGGAATTAGAATGTCAAGCTCTTTCTAATGGTGCTAAAATTTGGAGTATTGGAGACATTTTAATTTTCACTGTAGTAACCCCCGCATCATCTCCCCAAACCCATGGTACCAGAGGATGTGTCACACTAGCACCACCAGTCGTGAAAAATATTTACCAAGTGCACTACTGTTTAGAGGAGGGTGGATACTCAATCGATTCCTACAGTCTAAAAAAAATACCTAATGATATCTTTAAAATGTAAACACCTTATCTCTTTTTCTTTCAAAAAATATGGGACCATTCAAATCTCACTTTATTATTATATAAGATTAGAGTAAATCATATAATAAGTAATAAAAGAATTCTACCATTTTGGTATCGTTATTTTTTTGTTTTTCTTTCATAGAAGAGATTCAATGAAATCCATGGAGGGAGGAGAAAAGATTTTAAACAGTTATTATTTTGGGTTTTGCTTCTCTTTACCCTACTACTCAGACAGTGCTAAATGACTCTAAAACTGGATATCTACAACACCCAAAGACTAACAAAATCATCAATAACATATCAGTTTAGTAGGAGTCATTGCAACCTCTATTTTTTTTACCGTTTATAGTTACATCTTGACTAGAACATGGTATAGACATCCATTGAATATATGCTTAGATAGAGGAATTTTGTTAGATGTAACTGAAACTACCCTAGCAGATAGGAATGCAAAACGTGGACACAGACACAAAATGCAACAATAAGGCTAATATTTTTGGTGAGTATTCAACCTATAATTTTTGAAAACACACAATGAGGAAACTAAGTTATTTGCAGATAAATAAAGTGATCAAACTGATGGCAACAGTTATGCCTACTTTCAAATGAGTTTGATGGCACATATTACTATTGGGTGTTGAAGCCCAACGGTCAGCCTTCTTTTTCCCTCCAATTACAATGACCTTTCATATTCTATTCTTTTTTGAAGTCTTATCCACCTTTGGATAATGCAATTGAGTTGTATTAGTTGATTATGATGTTGTTGTAAATGTATTCAAACTACAAAGATAATAAAAGTGATTCCCTTGCTTCTAAAGTGGATGTATCCATTTTATGGTGAACGTATATAAATTCGCATTCAATGTTTATGTGTTCTTGAATTATTTGAGTTTGTTTTCGAAAATATTTTCTTTTATCTGCAATTAGTTTATCAACAATTGGTATCAGAGCAAGGTGTAATTGTTGTTCAAGAATTGTGATAATTTTTTAGAAAGGAGGAAGCATATAAATGGAAGATAGAGAAGTTCACGGGGCAGAACTTCGGATTGTGGAAAGTGCAGATGGAGTCTTTGCTGATTAGAGAAGATCTTTCGCTCACATTGGAAGGAAAAGCGAAGAATCCAACTGTGATGTCAGATGAAGATTGGGAAAATTAGATAAGACAACAGAGAAGACTTTGAAAGAATTGTAGGAAAAATTAATAGATATGTACGAGATGGCTTCGACTTCAGATAATGTTTATCTCATGAAAAAATTATACAATTTGAAAATGAAGGAAGGTGGAATTGTATCAAACCACTTGAACAAATTCAACACGTTAATCACCCAATTGGTATCAATAAACATTATTTTGGATAATGAAATCAATCTTACTACTGTGTTCTCTTCTAAATAGTTGGGAAGGTGTTGTGATGGCAATCAGAACCTTCGTATTTGGAAAATAAAAATTAAAGTTTGATGATGTTGTTGCAACTCTACTCAGTGAAGATATGTGAAGAAAAAATCAAGGAACCGCATCCGATGATGCCTTGATTTTTGGAAATAAAGGTAGAAACCAAGAAAGGGGTAGAAATAACAATAGAAGAAGGTCAAAATCAGCAAGGAGATCAATGTCAAGGGGCAGAAATGGAGGTTGTTGGTTTTGTGGAAAAGAAGGCCATACGAAGAAGAATTGTTGGTCTTACAAAAAGGTGAAAAATCAATCAAAGGGCAGCGAAGTGAACACCACGTATGAATAATATGACAATGTTCTATTCCTATCAACAAGTGAAGCCACAACAGATTTGTGGGTGTTGGATTCTGGTGCATCTTTTCATGCAACCTCATGTTGGGATGCTTTTCAAAACTATCATGAAGGTAAATTTGGTAAGGTGTATCTTGGTGATAATAAGGCATGTACAATTGTTGGCAAAGGTGATGTAATGTTAAAGTTGACTAATGGAAATAAGTGGTTGTTGCATGATGTAAGACATGTTTCTGGAGCTAAAAAGAAATCTTATTTCAATGAGACAACTGGATGCTCAAGGGTGTAGATTTATCTTTCAGTCAAACAAATGGAAGGTGACCAAATGAGTGTTGGTGGTTGCAAGAGGCAGAAAATTGGGCACATTATATGTGCTAGATAGTCTAGCTGAAGTGGGAGCAATGAGGACGCTTGCGAATAGCGAAACAAAACTATGGCATAGAAGGCTCGGGAACATGAGCAAGAAGGGGCTTGAAATATTGCTAAAAAGGGATTATCTTCTAGGTTTAAAATATATAGATTTGGACCTATGTGAGCATTGTCTATATGGAAAAAAAAGGCGGACCAACTTCTTGAAGACTAGACATGACAAAAAGACAAGGCCTTTGGAGCTTGTGCACTCTGACATGTTTGGTCCCACAGAGGTAACCTCGTATGGAGGAGCTAATTATTTTGTTACATTTATTGAATATTGCACACAAAAAGTATGGATTTGCATGCTCAATAGGAAATTAGAAGTGTTTACCAAATTCAAGATTTTTAAAGTTATTGTTAAATATCAAATGAGGAACAAGATTAAATTTTTGAAAACGGATAATGGGGGTGAATTTTTTTCTTTAGAGTTTGATGGTTATTGTGTAGATAATGGTATTCAATGAATTAAATTTGTACCATTCATGCCTCAAGAAAATGGTGTGAAATCTGAGAGGTTGAATCACAAAATTTTTGAGAGACCTCGAAGCATGCTCTCTAATGTAGGTTTAAGCAAAGAATTTTGGGCAGAGGTAGTTAACATAGTATTATATCTAATTAATCACATCCCCTCTTCCAAATTGGACTTTGATTCCCTAGAAGAAAGATGGATTGGAAGGTGAATTTTGTATAAACATCTAAGAGTGTTTGGCTGTGAACCATTCCTTCATGTTCCGAAAGAGAAGCGAATGAAGCTATACTTCAAATCTAAGCGGTGCATATTTG
>VDFB02341405.1:0-128339 GCA_007258455.2 Sequoia sempervirens
TAACCATTATTACTATACAAAATTGCTGCACCTTTGTGCCTTCAAGCTTTGCTAGTCAATATATGTTCACTTTGTTCAAGTGTATTTTGGTTGATCATATGTTGTATGATTGTCTTCTTTCATACAATTTTCTGTCCCAAAATGTGTAATCATTGATTGAGTTTGAGGAAATAAATCAAAATTACAATGAGTCTTTGATCCAAAGTCTCAAGATCTTTCAATATTGTTGTTCTTATAATCTTTATTTCAGCCTACACCTCAAAAGAGCAATGAGCCTTTGAGGGAATTTTGAGATTGAGTTTATTGTTTGATGTTTTATTCTTATAATCTTTATTTCAGCCTACACCTTGAAAGAGCAACGAGCCTTTGAGGGAATCTTGAGATTAAGCTTATCGTTTGATGTTTTACTTTCATAAACTTTATTTCAGCGTACATCTGAAAGAGCAATGAGCCTTCAGATGTGTTCTGAGAATAGGTTTGTCTAAGTTAGTCAAAATCATTCCTTGTTACTTCTAAATCCTCTTGCTCTGAATTTACTCGACGATATACAAGCGTTATAAGTTTAGGCCTAGTTGTAGTTGAGATTACGAAACCAGAGAAAACCTCAGTTGCAACACAAAGAGTTTTATAACCTTGTGCTCTCAACTGAGTTAAAAAGATAGGAATTTAGTTTACATTTCTTTTTACACATAAACAGCAAAAGAGGGAGCTTCCCCTCCTAATTTGAAGAGCAGTTTAACTATGCATAGCTGTCCGTTTCCAATATGCACACCAGAGGTGTGAATTGAAACGCCAACAAAATGCAATGAATGCATAAATGATGAAGCTTTCATTGAATATTTTTTCTGGTTGTTCAAGTCCTATTCCTTTGTCAATCTTTTCTTGCATTGCATTCTCGAGCCTGACATTGATATCAGAGTAAGGTGTTTTCCTTTTTTGTTATTCATTCACAAGTTTCTAAATCTCTCTTCATTATTGGTGAAGTAACTTGGTTTGATTTTGAATTTTGTTGATGAACCTTAATATCTATATCTATATCTATATATTTAGAACATTGATTGTTGAATCAACTTAGCCATGCGAAGCAATAAATATTTGGTAAATATGTTGTTTTGTGGTTAGGCACACAATAAACCCTTTGGTGTTTGTGATTTTTTTGTTGTGACTATTACTCTCCTTTACCAACCTCCAAAGCACTTGTGAAACCTCGTTTTTGAATTTCTATTTGATAGTCATGCATTTGTTGCAGACTCTTGGTAGTAATAGTTATATTGATTGGCGTCAATAGAGTTTTTGTCACTAGTTGAGCACCTATGAATGTTGAGTTGTACAATGGAATGAGTTAAAATATTCTTGTCAACTTTGTCAATGAAGAACTCAACACCCGCATGTGCCTACACTTCCCATGCACCTTGCTTACAATATTTAATAGATCTTGAAGCTAATCGATCAATACCTTGGTACCAAGATTCATTGTTTGATCTTGGGAATGTGACCAAACCCTTGTCTACTTTCATGCTAGGAATGATATTTGCCTCACTCATAGCATCAACAAATCTAATGCTATCCATTGTGGATTATTAGGTCTCTTCAAAGAGGATGACAGCAATAATATATCGACCAAGTCTAGGTGTGGTTAATAGGAGCTGCTTGTATGCTTGATGGTTGGTCTCATCTACAACAAGAATACTACATTGAAGCGAGGCAACATGTTCTACTGTTTGGACAAGCTCATTGGAGTGGGAAGCAAAGGCTTTGATAAAAAAGGAGGCCTTTTGCGCCTTCCCTAGTTTCTATAATTCAATTTATTTTGATCCACTCATCCATTGGGAGGATCCCAAGCTGCATTCAACACTAATGCTGCCATGGTTAATCTCTTTTATTTTCTAAAACTATGGCCACTAAATAATTGGTCACCAACTTGGACTTTTCAAAGATCATTGTTGTGGCTCTTCACATGCTTGAAGTTGATGGTTCATTTCTCATCCATGACTCCCATGCTGCTCAAAAGTTATATTTTTGACCTTGGGAATTAGGTTTGAGGAAGTATTGCATTAGTTCCATGGTTTTAAAAGGGGACATTCTAATTAGAAAGTGGAAAACTCTTTTAGGTGGTCATGTTTAGAGGGGGAAAATATTTTAAAGCTAGTTAAATATTTCATACTATAAGTCAATTTTTAAGTTAAATTTCAAAATTTAAAACTAAATCAAAATTTTGCTAACTTAAAATAATCATAGCATTCAATATTTGAGGTACCTCTGGTTTCACGTTTATGGGTCAAGCCATTGTGATTGAACTACTATACCCAATGCCTAATATAGCTGCAACAATGGTGTTTGTGGCTTCGTCCCTATAAATCGTTTCAGAGAAATAAGGACATTGCTAGTTTCATTTATTCCCTTTGTCACCCATTCGTCACTGTTGTAAGGCATGAAAGGTGTCATTGATAGGATGGACCCTTTTCATGTGTTGCCTATGTGCCACACACCTCTCTACTCTCATGAGCTTTAATGTCACTTTCACATATCAATGGATATATTAAAAGGGTGAGCATATCGAGAGGTTTGGTATACTAGCTTGCCACTATATAGAAAATGGCACCTATTCCAGTGATAAGGAACTGTAATGGTTGCCCCTGATTTTTTTTTTTTTCTGATTTCTTGTTTGCTGTTTGTGAATGTTTTTGATGTTGTTTGTTTGCTTTCAAGTGGCATTCATGGTTCATTCATGCATAATATATTGATAGCATAAAGAACTGAAAATATAGATAACTTTGCTAGCAAAGATATACATATTTTCTCAGATAAAGAAACAGAAAATTTTCAGTCTTTACAAATACTTTCAACTCAGAAAGAATCAAAATCAGACCTGGAAATATGAGCACATAACAGCAATATGTTGTCTCCAACTTGCAATGTTCTCCACCAAGAGATAGATCATCAATCTCCTTTGCAAACTCAGCACCTAACCCCACTCTCTCAATCCCCACAATGACAATTAACAGACCTTAACATGACAGACCAGAAATCTGGAAATACACCTCAGATTGGGTGGCCTCTTGGATAAGGGTGATCTGCTCTATAAATTCTGTTTCTTATCAATAAATTCATGTGAATACTTTATCTTGGTCGCCTTGATGAGGAGTTTCCTTTGAGCCAATACCCACAATGCAATCATGAACCAATAAGGAGCTATGTTAAAAAAAACTAGGTTTAGATCCTGTCATGAAATGCCTAGAAAACTCTGAAAATCACCACAAATTATCACACCCAACAAGCCAAAATGATGCCAAGCCTTCTCACACCAAAACCATTGACAACTCCTCAAAAATACTTGAATATCTTCATGATTTTTTGACTAAAACTACAAACAATGAAGCTTTGAAGTGACCCCTGAATGGAATCACACCCCAACTAGCTAGGGTAGATCTTTCACTACCGAAACCAGCTCTTGATTGAAGAGAGTTTTTGTCCTCAACGTCAAATTGCAAACCCTTGGAGAAATTCCAGCAGCATCCTATTATGCATCCAACTTCAACATATCCAAATGAGGCTCCAAATGAGATAATATAGGCTCAATGAAAGATTAGGGCAACACAACATTGAAACTTTACTTCCCTCCAAAAAGTTCGCCCCTTTTTGCCTTTGCTTGTAATAAAAAATACATTTTAAACTAAGTTACCGGTTCGGGTTCGGGGATGGGTGCGGGTACGAGAACTTGGTACATGGGTACATGAAATTTTTTTTAGGGGTTTGGGTACATGTCTATATATATATATATATATGTATTATATATACAAAAAAATAAGAGAAATATACAGAATTGTAAAACTAAATCATTTCATAGTATGATACTTGATCATTGATCAATGCCAAATGCCAAAGATAAATATTAAATGCCAATTGATAGTTGAAAAATATTCAAATAAGCCATATTAATGAGAGGTAAAAATGAAATGTATGTGTGTTTAAAGGCCTCATATTGGGCCGTTTTAGGGTTAGGAGGAAAAAAAATTAAAAAAAAAGTTTTTTAATAGTGTTTGGGCCCACTTTTTATGACTTGGGCCGTGGGTTCTCAGGGTCGCCCGGGTTTGTGCTGATTTCACCCGGGTTTGTGTTGGGTGCGCACAGGGTGCACGCCCAACACTGTGGGTTTGCACAGGTGCGTGGGTGCGCGCACCCTGGCGAACCCGCAGTGCTGGGTGCGCACCCAACACGTACCCGCAGATGAACCTGAACCGGGTTCGTACCCTAACGGAGTTCGGGGCCTATGGGTATGAACCCTGCAACATAGATTTTAAACCTTGCATAAGCCTCCTTGGGCATCCCCCTTATTCAGCATACCAATATGATTTTGATGCTTTAAGAACACTAAAGTTCATCGGCTAGGTGCCAAGGTACAACTTTATGACCCCACTGACCCTCAACATAAAGTTATAAAATAACTTTATTAAAACATTTCAAGAGAGGAAATACAAATATTAAATTAATCCGACCTTAGCAAACCCAACGCCCAACTGAAAAGACACTGTTGAAAGTAGCTTGGCCATGACCAGTTTCCATAAATAGACTTACTATTTTTAGTAACTACTAAAAATAGTAAATAAACTAAAAAATCAAACTGGTGTGACAACTGATATGCAAAGCGACTTACTATAATTAGTAAGTGTTGGACTCGGCCCCCTGCTAAAAATAGAAAGTCCACCTGAAACTCCAGAAACCCCACAAAAAAGATAGGAACTAAGTTCCCTTACCAACATTATTTAGCCTACAGGAACTCTAGAATAGGGTAAAGGTTATATCCATAGTTTAGAGGCTAGGAGGGGACATTACAGGAACCAATCTATTTCCACTTGATAGCAAAATCTATAGGTGTTGTAAATTGTATCGTCTTCGAGCACTGTTGGTGGAACCTAATTCAAATGTGTGTATAGTTTTTATAAGCATGTTCACATTACACCAATGGCATGTTATCTTTGCATATTAGTATCAACAAAAAACAAGAAGTAGAGGTAATATCAGAATGTTGGGCGTCAATACAAGAATTTGTTCATGTAGTTTTGCAACCAATTCAAGATGTTGTGGTAAGAATTAGAAATCAATATGTTGCAAAATCAACTACAAGATCAGACACCCAATCCCTCACCAAAGAAGAAAGATGTCAACAATGATGTTCCTTCTTTAGGTAGTTCAACTCAAATAGCTAGTAAAGATTAAAAGTCCTTGAAGAAAAGTGATAAGCCCCCTCTTGTGTCACATAAAAGTGTTGTAGAGAAGAAAAATATTGATGCTCCTTCTTTGAGGAATGTTAAGCCCTCTCATGTACCACAAAACTATGTTGGGTCTAAAAGTGTGTTGTTAAAACCCATCAAGGATACAATACCTATTAGTCTTGTTGTTGAATTTGCACTTTTTGTGCGTGTTTGGGAGACAATAAAACCCAACAAACATTGTATTGGTGTAGTGTGTACAGGTGTTCTGAATTTTCATGTTTTAGAATATTCAAAACCTATCAAATTTGTGTTTGGAGGTATTCAAAACAACACTCAAGTTGAGCCTTCACCTGTTGGTCAGCCTTGTGAAATTGACAAGTTGTTAAGTCAATCAAAATTAACTTACAATAAAACCCACCAAGTCCAAACATGTTGTCATTGTGGACATCGAGGACATACCTCTCGTGATTGCTTTGATCTACATCCTTGTTTATCATGTGGTCAACACACATTTTGCAAAAAGAAAAATGAATGTTAGAGATCTGCCTATAGAATCAATGAGGCATATGCATTTTGGATGGATGGATCATTCCAGATGGTGAACTGAGACTCACCTTTTGTCGAAATCCTGTAGGTGAGTCCAATCCTCTATTTTAGATGATGGCTTATCTACTCTTGATGCAGATGCTATTGTTGATCAGTTGTAATAAACTCAACATTATAGATATATTTGAGCTGTGATATGAAAGCTTGTTGAGCTATTCATGATGTAGATGATGTTGTCAATCTAGTTGATGATAAACTAAGCATTGCAGATGTTGATACTTTTGCACTATTGAGGGACAAACTACCAAGAAAATTGTAGAGTTGCACTCTATTCCCATGGAGGATACTTGTGCCTCTTAGTCTCTATGGTGTTGATAGGAGTAGTGATTTTTTGTGCTTATGATTTCCCATTGGGATATTGATAATGAGCACATTGAAACTACTAAATATGTAGCTTAGTACAAATTATTTGTGGCCATGGATACTACCTCATGTTGATTATATTGTGCATTTGAGTTGTAAGTTGAGTCCCCGATTGGGCAGCATACAAACTCTTCTCATTAAGTTGAAGACCTGAAAGAGTGACTTAACCTGAGAGGGCATCATTGGGTTGTGCATCTCTAAACAAGTTCATATTCTCTTTCCAGGGGTGCCTTCGCAACAACTCTCCACTCTTATTACACAAGGGGAAACATCAAATTCAGATTTTGAGTTCCTCGAGCATGGTACTTGGAGGAACATCAAGATTCAGATTTCGAGTTGTTTGAGCATGGTATGTGGAGATTGCTCACATTGTCCATTAAGAACTTGTCATCGCAGCATATTGCAAATTACAACACATTGTTACTTATCACTACAACATCTCAGTATTTGAACACCTCAGATTGCACACTTGATTTTTGCTTTTGATGATTGTGCATGGAGTTGGATCATCATATACCTTAATCTTTGACACAATTTTTCCTGCCCCAAGACCATTTTTTTTGTGTCGATATTGTGGACAAGAAGTGGTTCACATTTTCAGCTTGATAGAAAGTTAGGTTATTCAATGCATATTTCAGCACACTTTTGGGTTACTCATGGGTGCAACTAGCTTGGGTTATCCAATCTTCAGGTCACATGGTTTAGCCAACACATTTTTGGACTACTCATGGGTGCCATAAGCTTGGGTTCTCCAATTTTTATTCATAGAAGTGACAAAGACAGAAATTGAACAACTTCTATTGCAAATCTCATCACAAAAGCAAACAGTGGCAAAAAAATTCATAGGAAATGGGTGTCGTATTCTCTCAAAATGGGATATAACATCATGAAAAGCTGACTCAACCTGAGAAAATAAACTTAGGTCTAAATACCAAGTCCATATCTTGGTTCTTGAAAAGCAACAGATAGGAATCACTCAGACAAAACCTTATGCAAAACATTGGAGACCTGTATTAAGAAAAATAGGCACCATAAACAAGCTGCCAAATGTGCAACACAAATAGTGGTTTTACCACTACCCCTATGGATTAAGGGGGGATACAACAATAATGTACAGTCCTAGGAATAGTAGGATAATATTTTATATTTTCTAGCTGCACTAGAAGCTGAACAGTTGTCTAGAACACAAACTAAATAGTCATTTTCATATTGTAAAATATGTACATTGTATCTCATTTTAATGAATGCAATAAATGCAATAAATGCATGCATATTTTTTCTGGTTGTCCAAATTTTGTTCATTTGTCAATCTTTTCTTGCATTACATTCTAGGGCTTGACATTTCTTACCTCTTTGTGGATCATCAATCATCATCAAGGATATTTTGTTTCACACTTTTTCCTTCAACCATGCTTGCCTTTGGTCATCTACCCTATTTTGAATTAACCACCATTGATTGTAGAGGCTTTTACACGTCAAGTATCTTCTCTAATAAAATAAAGTAGTTGGCATATCTAGTATCCATGAGCTCGAGGAATTATTTTCTCGATTTTTTTTTTAACAAAGCAAGGTATGATGGTTTCAAATGAACATTTGTATGTCTCAAGATTTTTCCATTAGTGCCTTCACCCAATCTATCCTCTCAATGTCTTTCAATGCATGAACACGTGGGGTCCAAAAAAGTGCTTGTAAGCACCCTCCACCTTCAAGTCAATTAACATACGTACATAGGCTGAATTGGTTAGGATTTGTACAACATTAGAAGTCCAACCTTTTCGATGACATCCTTCAAAATCTGAAATTGGAAGTTTACATCCTTTCTATTCTTTGAACAATCAATAGCTTTATAAATTAAGAACCAATTAAACATGTGACAATGATATTGATGAGTCCAATGTTAAATAGTGGCCCACCTATCTATGATGATAGAACAACCGTCCTTTATCTAAGTTTGCCTCATTCCATGTGTCAAAACACTCACTTGAAAATATTCTCTTCAAGGAGGGTGGTGCATAACTTATGTGTTAGTGTTTGTAGCTTAGGGAGATATTTTCTCTTAAGTAAAAAAATATAAATAATTAATAAGGCAAGTCGGCCTTAATCACAAATTATATTATTTTTTATTTTCTTTAAGTGGCCGACCAAGTGAAGAGTCACCTTGCTTGTGAAGAGTCTCCTTGCATTGTGTTGGCGTAACAACTAGCACACCTCACGGAGTAAGAGTTGCTACAGACAGCCTATGTACACTCATAGTGAGTGCTCTTCAAATTAGGAGGAAGCTCCTGTTGTGCTTTACAAAAATGCACCGCAAAGAAATCGCTAAACTAATTCCTGTCTTTTTTTTTTTTTTGTAGAGGTACAAGGCTTTCTTGAAAACTAATACGTTGCAGCTGAGTTTTCTCTGGTTTCGCAGATTCACTAACTACAACTAAACTTAATAACTTAAATTCTATCCAGTTCCCTCAAGAAAACAGAGCATGAGAAAACGGAGCAAGGTGGCGCAACTATCATCTCAATCTGAACAAGTTTATTGGCACAAAACAGATTTAAGAATTTACCATGATAATCTTATGAAACCCTATGTGGCATAACACTTGATTATAATAGTAAAGACTCGCATAACAGATTTATCATCACAATCTTATGAAACCCTATGTGGCATAACACTCGATTAAAATGATAAAAGATTCACAAAACAGATTTATCTAAACTAAGGGAAGTATTTACCATGACAGCCTTATGGAACCCTATGTGGCATAACACTTGATCATAACAGTAAAGACTTCTCAAAACAGATTTACCATCACAATCTCACGAAACCCTATGTGGCATAACGCTTGATCAATAATGACAAAAGATTCACAAGACAGATTTATCTAAACTATGGAAAGAATCCACTATCACAATTGCATGAAACCCTATGTGGCATAACAATTAGCTGTAATAGCAAAGACGCATGAACAAATACCAAAAGAGCAATATTGAGGGCAAGGTAGGCGCAGCATATATTTCTCTCTCAAGCAAAAGTTAATTACAAATGAGCAAAAGCTCTTATTTATATACATCAAGGTGTAGGGAACCCTAAAATCACCTTGTGTCATCTGAGTTCTACTTAGTAAGTACAGAAGCTATGTAGCCAAACCCTAATGAAGTAAACTATCGGTTAAGCGGAAATACCATCGATTAAGCTGGTACAAATAACCTAAATGGACCATGTGCAAGCATGCACGTCCTTATTTAAAGCAAAGTTAGCTGGACACTACCTTCAGTTAACTGGAAACCCTAACCCTAACTCCTGTGTTGATAATTCCAAGGATGAGATAAGCATGTGTTAAGTCAGCAAGTGAACTGAAGACTGGAAGTCAAGTTAACTGCTGCTCAGGACTCAACCCTTGAAATTAACTGCACGTTCGAACTGGCAGATTACTCCATATCAACTCGGTCTAACACTTCGACCAAGAACTCATTGATCTCTCTGTCATCTGGCACTTTGACGCTGTTCAAAACAACAGTCTATTTCTTTAGTTCTCTGCCACTTTCTGTGATTGTGTGCATGCCATCTTTACACTCCTCAGTCGCCTTTCTGAAACTGGCTGCAATTACTGAAATATTCTCTAACCTAGGCGCCATAGGTTCACCTTCAAGGCTGTCACGAATCAGCTTCTCGAACTCTGCTTGAACTTTATCCAACTCAACATACGTGCCATCTTCCAGAAGATAATGACACGGAATCTAAACAACGAAGCCACTGACCAGTGCAAGTACTCCAATCACATCATCCTTGAGTGAAAACAATTTGGAAGAGATCTTCTCACATATTTCTGTTCTGAGAAGGTGCTGCTCTCTCCAAATAAAAACTTTGTCTTGGTCCTCAACAATCTCCAAGGCATCATATGCAACTGACAACTGAGATACCAGAACACGATCCTTTGCCAAGTTCTCTGCAACTGCAATCTCAAGCGACTGAACACCCTGACGGAGTTTATGCGCATCACTTCTCAACTGATACAGATCTGCAAGAAGAGTTTTACCAGCAGCAACTAAATTATCAATCCAGTTGTCTAAAAGTCTGCCATGACTAACCAACTGATCCAATTTTTGTTGTTCTGCAGGTGTATGCTGAGGAAGAACAGGTGCTCTACTCGAATTCCCATGAACAAGATCAGAAATGTATCGACGAAGTTGACCAATTTCAGCTTTAAGTAATGCCTTATCTTCTCCATCTTTGGTGATACGCTCTTCAAGATTATTGGTAACAATCTTAAGAAGAGATACATCTGTCTCTCGTGTAGTCCTGCCAAGATTAGCCTTAGTGAATGTAAAGTCACCAACTTCGACTTCATCTAAGCTTTTACCCTCTGGAGGAACTGCAACTTCAATAACAATCTCGGATTCAGGAGTCTTCTCAATGTGCATCTGTTTCTTTATCTTCTTGTTTGACCTTCTTTGATAAGGTTCACCGAACTCAGATAAATCAAGGTTGTATGATGGTTCACGCCTCTGTCTCCCTAAAGACTTCTCGAGCCAACAAGACTGAACAATATTCTCAATTCGCGGAGAGACTGTCCCTGATGTATCAACCTGTGGTGGTTAGGGTGTCTCCGATCCAGCCTGAATTGGTGTCTCGGGCTCAGAATCTATGTCAATGGGCTGCACGTGAGGCAAACTAGGAGGTGAAACGTGAGGCTCAGCCTGAATGACTGTCTCTACTGGAACCTCAGGAACATGTTCAATTTGTTTCTGCTTCCTTTTACCAGTAGCCCTTTTCCCCGTGTTTCCACTAAGTCTAACCCCTTCAGGAGGTATAATAATAGCCTTGACTCTAGGTCTTGCTCTAGAAGTAGAAGGCAACGAAGAGAAACCCTTTGGCGGCTCTGCTACAGGAACTGACTTCCGTGTCCGTTTGCTCTCCAAGAATAACTTGCTAGTCTTGATAACTGATCTGGAAACCTCTTCGATAGAAGTATTCTCCTTGGCATACCAATCAGGTGAGCGAAGTGGCTGCCGAGCAACTTGATCCTTAACATAAGAATTGAGAAGAACTTCTCCATCATCATCGGATAGACCATCAACATCTTCTGATAGGTAATCAGAGAGCTGACCAATAGTGAGTCTACAGTAGTGACGACGACGGACCTCGAATTCATCTTCACAATTTGCCCAGAAGTCTTCAAGTGCTGGCGCATGTGCAATCCCTCGCTCTAACCGATTTGCATAATGTCCAAGAGGATCATAGGAAAGTCTCTCAGTATAAGGCTTGAGTTTGAACCTTTCAATCTCAGTAGACATATGCCTGGCATCTGTTGCAGCATCACACGTGAAAATTCCCAATGTGAATGGAAAATTAGCCGCAATCTTATGACGACTACGAAGAAAGAAGTGAACATGCTGCATTTGCCTGAGGAATTCCATAAAGACAATCTTGTCTGACGGATATCTTGGCAACATCAGAGGCTCTCCAACATAACCATAAACTCGGATGTATGTAAAAGTAGGAAACTGTATGAACCAATCTGCCCAAGTCTCCATTGCTGATTTGGCCTCGGCTGAAATATGAATGTGCATCTCATCATCAAGATCTCTCACGGTTCTCATGGAAAAGTGATCATTTACTACCCGGAAGTCCTGCTCAGACTGAGAAAACTCTAGCTGTGGATAATACTCATGAATACGCTGAACACCGAGAGTACCATTGGTTTTAAGAAGTCTGTAGCTACCTTGAAATGCAACCAAGTAGACCAAATAGGATATCATATGAAACTCGTGATACTTGAGAAAGTAATTTGCTGATGTAAGCAATCACTAATCAGCATAGCCCAATCAAAACGCTCTGTACCATCAAGGATTCTGGTAATTAGGTAGAACATCCATGGACGGAAAGTATTAGCATCTGATTGACCGGTAACTCGATTGAGTAAGGTTATCAAAACAGCAACTTCCCCTTTAAATTCACCACGACCAACCTTCTTAGGCAAGTTAGTTTTCTGAATTGTCCACCATTTCTGAGCAACTTTTCTCTGTGAACGTTGATGATCAGCATCCCATATCTTCTCACAAGCTTCAAGAACAACAGTAAAGTTATCTGAACGAGGAGGAATAGCAAAACATTTCTCTATATCCTTCGGCTTGATACTGCAAACCACTCTTCCATCAACCGATCTGATCTGTCGTGAAGACGAGTCATAATGCTTAATGCAAGCAAGTACAAACTCAAGATCGAAGATAGAAACAGGAATGGATGCCGCTGCCAGCAACCCAGAACGCTCAAGATTCTTCATCGAATTGCTGCTAACATTCTCCAAACTGCTCAGATTGACCACTGGATAAACATGATTCAGGTCTGTATCTGACGTTTTGATGAAATTATGTGTAAGGACTGATTTCACCTTGTAATCAATGAGATTGAACTGCATTTTGAAAATGATGACTTTTGACTGTAAAGTCGAATATATTTGAAGAACTTTCTAAAAAACTCTGGACAAGGCTAAAAATAACTTCTGACAGAAGAAATTTTCGAAGAAATTCTGGAACATGGGTTTTGTGCACAACTGAATTCTGAACAAACCCAGATAGCTGGATTCTCGAAAAAATGTGATTCAAGCCCACATGCAAAGAGATTCTCGGAAAAAGGCTCAGAGCTTCAGAATGAAGACTACGGGGCGATTTTCTCGAAAAAATCTAAGAAGTGGGTCTTGTTGCAAACGCTGAAATATGAGAACCCAGATGATCAGATTCTGAATGTGTATTTGAATTTCATTGACATGCGAAGAAAGTACCTAAGGTGAGAAATAGAAGAAATAAGACAGAAGATAGAAAGTTTTGCTTGTCTGCTTCTAAAAAATCTGCAAATCTCTTCTTCGAATCTTTATAAAACCTGCATGCAAAGTGGAAATAAAGTCTAGAATCGACTTCTTCTGAACAATCTGAACTCGTTGCTTCGAAGAATGCTGAAAACGGACACCTGAATCACCTTAAGCTTGCTGGTCGCTCAAAAAGAATAAGAGCTTCAGAGCAAAAGATGATGAAATAATGGACGCCATTCTTGAAATATATAGAATTTCATCATAGAAAATTCGCACTAAATAAAGCATGCTTAAAAATGTCGCTTGGCTTCTCATTGGTCCTTATTATAGTTAACTGAAACTCGAACAAGCTCAATAAGTGGTTATGCATTAGGGTTTGCCTTTCAAGTCTTCAGTTCAACTCAACCATGCAACTTTAGCTTCAGTTAACCATCTTATCAAGTTCGCCATCTTCAACCTTGCTTTGGATTCATCAAATTTAACCTAAGGCGTGCCCTTTTGAAAACTTTAGTTAACAATGTTGATTGCAAAGAGAAATTCGCCATCTTCATGCAATAAATATGCTAAAAATAGCTAGCCTTTTGGAACTTCAGTTAGCCTTCAAGAATGCGCCAACTTCATGTGCTTTAATCAAATATAATTTAAATATAGCAACCCTTTTAGAACTAAAGTTGCCATTCCCTTGAAAAGTGCGCCATCTTCACCAATTCATGCTTCACTTTTCAAACACTAAATATAGCGACCCTTTTGATGAGTGAAGTTAACAACTTCAAATTCGCCATACTTCACTAAAAATGCTTCATGCTTCACAAAATAATGCTTCATGCTTCAATTCGTCCCTTTTGAACTTCAGTTGACAATTGATGAAGCGCCATCTTCACTAAAATCTTCACAATTGCAACCAAAATTGCCATGCATGTAAACTTCAGTTGACATTCAGTGATAATCTTCAGTTAAGTGAACATGCAATCAAGTTAACTCGACATGCAAGGTAGTGAACTGAACATGCAAACTAGTTAACTCGACATGAAAACTGAAAGATCACTCCACATGCCAATATATGAACTGAAGATAACAACCCAGAAATCGTTCAGTCTAACTGCAGTCAGAACTCCAGTTAAGGCGTCCATTCAACTCACTTTCGAAAATTCAACTTTGAACTCTCAAGCGAATTCCAGACTTAGCCAAATTTTATGAAAATTTAAGCTAAAACCTCTGTCGGGACCTCTGTTCATCCTGACCTTTGGTTACAGTGACTGCCAGATTGGTGGTGAGGTGCATTAGGTAGAGTAAAAGCGATCAAAAGATATCTTGAGACTATCACGTCATAAAAGCGACATCACGAGGCTCAAAAATCCAAACGCCAAAAGCTGAAACTTTTACCAGAACTTAGTCAAATTTCCAACTTCCACATTTAAGTACGAAAGGAAAAACAAATCCTTCATAACCCGATTTATCAACTTTGGGCCGGATCACCGAGGTTCAGCTGGTGCGGCCGTTAAATACGGCGAATTTTGCAAAGAGCACCTTCCCGAAGAAACATCATCGAGGGTGAAAAACAAAGGCGCCCTTTCAAAGTTAGCTCTTTTCATTCCAGACTTAGCCATTTCTGGAAACGACAAAAATAATATAAAAACCTCGACTGCAGGCTGATAAGACATCTTCTGATCTGACGAAGACAGGCAACGGAAAGTTGAACGTAACACGGACACATTAGGCATCTGAAATCATCAGAAAGAAAGCATTAAAGGCTTGAAAAGCTTGGGCGCCTTTCTCAAAATGTGCTCTTTTGCTTTTTCCTCTAATACTTTGACTAAGATTTGACCCTATGTTTGACCTCAGTTCAGGCGGCTTGACGCCAGCTTCAGATTCACCAGCAGCGGATCGCGTCGCTGGCTTCGAGCGAATGAGATAAACATCTTGAAACATTGATCAAAACCTACATCTGGCACCTCAAAAAGATGGAAGCCTTCACGAAAGGCTGGCGGCTTTTTCTCGATGTTAATAATTCTTGCTTCGCCTCGATTTACCTTGTGTTCTCGCGTGGCTTTCGAGACAAAAGCGGTCCAGTTTGGCCGGGCTTGATAGCTCTACTTGAAGGCGGCGTGATCGCGAGCGAGAAGTCTGCTGGAGGTGACAAACCCTAAAAACAGGATCTGGGCCCCTAAAAGATAGGGCGCCTATTTCAGAATGTGCTCCCTTCTCCAGAGATAGAAAATTTTGATGTTTTTCGTTCAGATTTTCATTTTTTTTAAATCTCTTCAGTAATAGACTGACATAGTACTGACACCAACTCCATATTTGAAAAACCCAAAAACGACCATTTGACAACACTTTAACAAGATAAGACTCAATTAAGCAAAATGCCTTAGTGAAGCAAAATTTTTGGTTTTCAGTACAACACAGTGTTTGCTATTTATAGCTTGGGTTAGCTATTTTTAGATCTCTTTCCATTTGAGATGTGAGCAATAAGTCATAGTTTATAATAAATTTAATCTACAACTTAATTGAAGGTTGTATGGTTTTAGTTTTAGTATTAGAGGATAAGATTTTATAATAAAACTTGCATTTCATGCAATTAGTTATTCTTAGAGTTAAGCAGTATTTGGTTTTTTACTTATTTTCATGCAATAGATTTGTAAATAGTATAAATAAGTGGCTTTGCACTTAGTTTCATGTATGGTAATTCTTAAGTGTGCATTTTGCTAAAAGTGCTATTCAATATTATTGTGAATCCAAATTTCGCTAATTAATGGGATTTAGTATGTGTACTTTGCTTCTAAATTACTATTGAAGTGTTTTATTTATGTGGTAGTGTACCTTTATTAGTTAAATATCACTTGACAATTATTGAAAGCTTCGTATTGTAGTGTATTTTAGTAGGTGTTACGTTAGTCTCTTGTAGTTTGGAAATTGGATAGCAATGACTTTGTTTAGCTTATTATGTTGGTGTCATTAAATCCTTATTTGTACTTGTTTTGATTAGTCTCTACTTTTAGTTGAGTAGTGCAAGTGTGTTGTAATGTCCCCTTCTTCGACCTAGGCATTTGGGGAAGTTCCATTAGTCTGTTTTATTCTCGTAGGCTAATTCGGGGGATTGGCAAGGGAATAATTTAATTAAATAAATTAAGTTGCCTTAAATTAATATTGCGAGTGACTTGTATTTAATTAATTTTTATAAAATGATTGTGATGAGCCCAATTGGCTCCAACTCAAACCTCTGACTTTTACTGACTTGTTTTTTTGTTTTGATTGTTTTAAGAAGAATTTTAGACAGAAGTAGTAGGGGCGCCAAGAATAAAATGTACATAAAATTGAGATTCAAGCTAGATCTGAGAAATTGCTTATGAATTATGTATTAAACAATTGTTACAAATAGATCATGAAAAACAAACATACCCGAATAGCTCTAGATTAATTAAATAAAGAGTTTTTGCACTTGCCAGACAAGAATGGCTAAAACTGAGTAAATGCAACGCCAAAGCTTTGGATCTACATTCTCCCATGCAAAAACTGGAGGAGAGCAGTTGAGAAAGGTAGGCACCCAAGATGGAACTTAGAACTGGCCAAAAAGGAAAGTGTTTTTGCCTTTAGTTCGAAACGTCCTTTCTAGATGACACGCCTTTCAAGGCAAAAGTACGACCTCTGAATGTTAAAGAACAATCTTTATTGAAAACTAAAAAAAAGTGAAGATGGCGTCCCAGATTTGTAAGCTCTCTTCTTATTTAAACATGTAAACTTCTGAATAGAATAACTCTGAAAGTATAGATGAACTCCCGTATGAAGCTCCCACAGTTGCAACCATTGAACTGGTATTTCACAGTCTCACAATCACACATCAATGAAGAATTTTTGCTCTCCAATGAAGACTTTCTTGAAACCCTTGTCCTTAGACAAAAACCATAGAGAAGATAATAACAAGCAATGTCAAATGATCAAAAGTGAGTTTGAATTGCCTTTCCTTCATTATCTCCAAAAAGGCACACACTCCTAAAAGCCACACACTTTTGCTTTTAAAATACATTGAAATGTATTTAAATTCCTTTTAATAGATTTTAATTCCACTTTATGAAGTGAGCGCACCTTTAAATTGACTTAAGTGATTTATTTTATCACTTTATAATCCTTAAGTCACCATTTAAATATATTTAAGTGGCTTTTGACTCTTATAAAGTCAATTTGACTTTATAATTTACCAATAAGTTAAATAATTAACTTAACCACAAAAATACTCATAACTGCCTCCAAACACAGTATTTTTTCGTGCCGTCAGAAGCTGGCGAACACTGTGCTACAGATGCCTGCACTGAAACCAATACTTAAGTGAAGGGGTGGGAATGACAAAACCCACCAAAACGGCGACTGACCCCCTAACCAGATCCTGTCAGCCTACAAGGGTCCAAGAGATAGGGTGCATTCATAACCTTGTAATGTAACAAAGGATCTTTCTTTAGTGAGCTTCAAATGCATTCATTTCATGCAGGTTATGATTGCACAACATTATTAGCTATATAGGGGTTATATGCAACCAACTTTTCTTAACTCAATGATAGTAATACTTGTTGAGGTATACCCCTAGGAACACCCTCCTGAGTCTAAGATGAGCTCAAAGTGTAGTGGAGATAACTCACTCTTATAGAATTAGCTCAAAGTCCTCCATTATTTTGTTGATGATCGGTTTTCACTTGTATGACGACAAGCTTGGCCTTGTGAGTGAGATTTGGTTCTAGGAAGTTGAGCAATGATTTTGAGACCTAACACATCTATCTCTCTATCTTATAGCTTTTTTGATTACTATCAACCCTCTTTTATGAACTATTATTCTATGCTAATGTTTGTTCTTTTAGAGGTTCTAGTTCGTCACTATCTTATTGTATTCACCATCATTGGTGTGGCATATTTCTTGTAGAAATTTCCTGTATTAGAGAAAGTGGATTTATATGTTTATATTGCCAATTTTAGGTACATAGAATAGTAATGTCATTGTTTAGACCTTTCCATTATGTAAAGCTCCCAATAATTATTGATACCTAGTAGATTGCTAAATGATGGATGAGATCCTTGTTCCGCTATAGATGGCTGGGATTCTTGTCAGCCTAGCGAAAATGTATCTTGTTTGTGAGATTGAGAGAGATCTAATGATCTGAAAAATTGGATGTAGAGTAGATGAGAAATGGCATGAAATTGTCATAAGGCCAATATGTAGGGGATTTGGATAGGATTGGTGTGGTGTAGGTCAAGGATGGTATGGGACTCCTTTGAAATGCATCCGTTTGAAGTTGTAGATCCAAAAAATACTTGAATAGGGGAAAATGGTGAATTTATTGGTTTAATAGGCGGTGAATGAGCTGTTCACTTTGTTGAGCACTAGTTCATCTATTGGTGAATGGTTCTCAAAGGGGTGAATGAATTACTAGTAAAGCAGCGATTGCATCTTTGTGTGGGAAATGAGCAAAATTTGAAGTGTTATTTGTTTTATCTTTCATAGTGGCACTTGGCTTTTCAAATTCTTGTGCTTGGGAGATGGGGGAAAGGTTATGTTTTATCTCTCCATGTCAGGGAGAAGGTTATTTTACACTTAATGGACTTGCATCTGTAGGTCATGGGAAATTATCTTGGTGGTTCTGGTCATTTTGTTGATGGGAAGATAGTGGTTATGTTCCATTTCCCATATGTTTTTATGAGTGTTGTCAATCCATTATTGTAGCACAATTTATTGTTGGTCTATTGATATCAAGATAGTTTGCAAATGTAGGGAGTTAGTAGTTGCTATGCATATGCTCTTGTATTAGCCCATTAGAAATGTAATCACGTATAATGGCTGTCATATAGTGGCTGTCATGTTACGACCCGATTCTGCGTAAATTAAAATTTTTCCAATTCTCGCCTTATACATGTAAAGGTAACAAGTAACAAAGATGATACAACAAAATTTTTCTTTTCTTTATTGATAAATACGTGCAAGTTACAATGTGTTTCCTCATGAATTCCATTTCCTTTGCAAATATAAATCAGAGTTCAAAAGTAATATAATTACATACATAGCTCATAAGCTTTTGCACAAATAGAAGTAAGAATATCCAGGAGTCCTTCCTTTCAAATCTTGGTACATCGGCCGCTTGCTCTGGAGGAGAAACATCACTCGGGCGCTTTTCCGCCAACCACGGACTTATAATGCGGTCCCCCGCACGATCATTTCACAATGAACGGCCCTCCCTTCGAAGAAGAGATTGGTAGGGTATCCTTTAACGATTACCAACTGAGCATAGTGCTATGTCCTACACAACTAGAACCTTGCTATTTCACAATCTCGATCTAGTACTCGGATCACAATGAACTGACAGTGTAGTCTCAACTATCTCACACCTAAGTGGATGTCGTACCTTTCACTACTTTGGCCAAAGTATTCTCATTTAGTACTTCGAATGAAGGTCATCTATCATAAACACTCCTCAGGGCCGATTTGCCTTTGGGCTACCTTACTCTATACGTAGGTCATGTCTTTCAGTGGGTTTAGTTTACCCCAGACTTCCTACCTCAAACGGTTTACTAGAAATGAGTCTTTAAGCAAGTGTTTACTATCCTATCTCCTGTTTCTGGAATTCTTTATCCTAGGAGAGAGCTTCCTAATGTTAACCTAATAACACAAGCTAGGAATTACACTTTGTATTGACATCATTTCGTTCCTAGAATTTAATACATATTCTACGTACTCTCTTTATACGGAGATCATACAAGTTTGAAACTCCAAACAATTACAAAACCATTTAATACTACCAATCAATTAACACACACAAAAGACAATCTTGTAGTGCAATGCATATAATCTCCTACTAATGCATATAATCAAATAGAATCTTTTCCTTTCATAAAAACCAATTTCTTACTAAATCCTTCTTAACCACATTAAATCCCTTTCATACAAAACCCCCAAATTCCTACTAAATCTTCTTTAACCAATTTGAACATATTTGAAATGTATTAAGCTTATTGTACCCAAAACCAAAATTTTTGCTTCACTAAGGTATTTTTCTTAATTAAGTCTTAATCTTGTTAAAGTGTTGTCAAATGGTCGTTTTTGGGGTTTTTAAATATGGAGTTGGTGTCAGTGTCATGTCAGTCTGTTACTGAAGTAATTCAAGGAAAATGAAAATCTGAACGGAAAACATCAAAATTTTCTATCTCTGGAGAAGGAAGCATATTCTCAAATGGGCGCCCTATCTTTTTGAGGTGCCAAATGAAGGTTTTTGGCTAAATGCCACCCAAGATGTTTGTCTCACTTTTGTTCGAGCTTCGCGACGCATCCGTCAGTGGGTGAATCTGAGTTGCTGAAGTGCTTGAACCTGAGGTCGAACGTAGGGTCAAATCTTAGTCAGAATATCAGAGGAAAAAGCAAAAGAGCACTTTTTGGGAAAGGCGCCTGAGCTTTTTAGGTCTTTAATGCTTTCTTTCTGATGATATCAAATATTCAATGTGTCCGTGTTACGTTCAACTTTCCGTTGCCTGTCTCCGTCAATTCAGAGGATGACTCAGCAGCTTGCAGTCGGAGTTTTTGTGATATTCTAGAGCAGCTTTTCAAAAAGGCGCCCTAGTTTTTCACTCCTCAGATGTTGTTTTCTTGGGAAATGTGCCTTTGCAGCTGTTGTGCAGAAGGAGGTTAGCTCCGTAGTGAACCTGAGATCTAGTCCTGAAGGTTGATAAAATGGAAGTTATGAAGGATTTATTTTTCCCTTCGTACGAAGTACAGAAGTTAAAATTTGACTAAGTCAGAGAAAAAGAGCAGCTTTTGAAAAAGGCGCTTGGATTTTTAAGCCTTCAGATGTCAATTTTATGACGTGCAATCTCAAGATATCTTTTGATCTGTTTTTACTAAGCTTTGCAATACACCTGTCAGCCAGCTAATCGGAGAAGTTAGTCAACTGGTGTCAGAGGATGAACAGACGTCCCGACAGAGGTTTTAGCTTAAATTTTCATGAAATTTGGCTAAGTCTGGAATTCGCTTAAGAGTTCAAAGTTGAATTTTCGAAAGTGAGTTGAATGGACGCCTTAACTGGAGTTCTGACTGCAGTTAGACTAAACGATTTTCTGGGTTGTCATCTTCAGTTCATATGTTGGCATGTGGAGTGATCTTTCAGTTTGCATGTCGAGTTAACTAGTTTGCATGTTCAGTTAACTATCTTGCATGTTGAGTTAACTTGATTGCATGTCCACTTAACTGAAGATTATCAGTGAATGTCAACTGGAGTTCACATGCATGGCGAATTTGGTTGCAATTATGATATTTTAGTGAAGATGGCGCTTCATTGAGTGTCAACTGAAGTTCAAGAAGGGACGTCATATTTTGATGAAGCATTAATGTTTGAAGTAAGGCGCATTTGAGTGTTAACTTCAGTTATGAAAAGGGTCGCCATATTTAGTGTTTATTATGATGAAGCATATTTTGTGAAGCTACGCACTTTTCAAGGAATGGCAACTTTAGTTCCAAAAGGGTTCGCCATATTTAGGTTTTATTGATTAAAGCATGTGAAGTTGGCGCACTTCTTGAAGGTCAACTGAAGATTGAAAAGGGTCCTGTTGATGCGTGTTTTATGACACACCAAACATCAGAATAAAATGCCCAAAGACACTCTATCCTCTCTTGAAAAACCGCCGCGTATGCTAAGATTGCGAGAAGATCATATGGCGATTCCAAGGTTTCTTTAGTCGGGTCTCGACGTGTGGATAAGCTCAATGGCCGTTGTGATTTGCTGGTAATGAACAAGGGGACTTACGTGAAATCTTTGCAAGTTCAGGACTTAGGAAATTTATCGTTGAAGGCTTTCAATTAGGACTTTCAAGGTGGATCTCAAAAAAATGGCAAAAAGAATAGGGTTCAGAGAATCTAGTCTAAGCCTAAGAACTCAAGAGACAGTAAGGACTCAGTGAAGGGAATAAACCACACTTTGTTTCGCCTCCTGTTGGACAACATACGCAAAATGGGTGCAATCTTCAAGGGGTTTGTGAGAATAATTTTCAAACCTCGAATGAGGCTGAAGTTAAGCTTCCACGATTAAGAGCTCAGGCTAACTTTACAAATCGAATGCAAATCATCCATTCGAAAAAAGTATGAGCTACACTTCACCATTGAGTCAATGCGATCAATCTCTCATTCAATTAACAACTTTCAAAGCAAATTCTACTTAATCTAACTTTAATTCTAATCTATGGCGGAAGATAATATGCAACCTCGCTTACTATTCAACAATAAGAAGTTATTCAAGGCAAATCATGCTCAAGAGCTTTTATCATTCAAAATAGTCTCAATGCGACAATATACATAATCTGTCTCCACACATTACAAATGAGGGGGCGAGCTCAATTTATAGGCTCCCCAATTACAATTCAATGGCCAAGATTGATTTCAAATCAACGGCCGAGATTACAAAATAAAACCCTAATTAGGGTTTGTCACTTTCGACCAATGAGAAAATTTCATTTGAGGACACTTGTCCCTTTTGCTAAATATAAATCAACAATAAAATAGAAAGTTGTTGCATGTTGATTTGGAACGAGTTGATTGGTTGGAAGATGACGAGGCGCCACCTCAGCGTGCTGGATGCCTTCCTTGGCTGCTTCGTTTTTCTTCCACGTGCTTGCCTTAGGATATTTTCCTTGCCGATGACTCTATCCGTTGTGCTTGTTCCTTCCTAGCTTTGATCTTGGATTCCTTTTGAGACTTTGACTTCTTCCTCTTGCCTGTACTGGAATCCCTGAAGTCTGGAAGTATCCCCTTGGAGCAGGTGTCTGGACTTGAAGTTGGTTGCCCTGGACTTCCTCCTGCTTGAACTGGGTTGATGTTATCCCTTTGGATTTCCTCTTTGAATTCTCCAATTTGTGCCGAGAAATTGTCTAAGTATGGAGATCTGTTTGGAACACTCTTCTTGTCACCATCTGATTCTGATTGGAAGCTTGTCTTTAATTCTTTAGGAGATGAAACCCTTCAAGAAGTTGCCTGGATTGCTTGAATAGGTCTGGGATTGTAGATGAAATCCTTCCAAGATGTCTGGATACCCGTTCAAGTGTCTTGAATTTGGAGAAGAATGCCCTTGTGCTTTCGCCACAATGGAGGAAATTGGAATTTCCTCAGGGAAGTATTTCCAAGACTTAGCCAAATTTTGGCTATTCAGGTTCATTTTGTAACACCTTCATGTGGACCATTCAACATTTAGCCATGCTCGAACGAACTTTGCCTGTGGATTTGCCTTCAATTTTGAATTTGGCTTGTGCTATGTAGGACAAATTCCATCCTTGGACAAGGATTTTATTCACTTCCTCTTTATTTTCCTCTTCATCCTTCCTGTTTTCTGTCCAACACTTAGTGAATTCTTCTAGCCAATTTTCTCATCCTTTCCTTGGGCGGACTTCACATGAGCTTGGACGTTTTCTCTCTCGACCTAAATCAGACTTCAAGCCACTTTGGACAAACATGTCTAGGGAGAAGTCGAACTTTATCATGCTTGTGCCATTGTACTTGGATGTCTGGACATACCTTCTCCAAGCAAAGTCAGACCTTGTAAAGGTTTGGACATGCTCTGCTTCGGAAAAGCCAGACTTTCTTGTGCCGTCCCATCCTTTTTCCCTCGCTTCATTTGGCTTGAAGCAGACTTGCCACCATTCCACGCCATTGCTTCTTCTTTGAAGATTCGCCTCGTGTCGTCATCCACCTGCAAGAAATAAAATAAACAAATTCAGATTTTCTCTCTCCTAAATTCTAGCTCCAAAATTTTTTAATACTCTCTCGCCTGAAGTCACGGTGAATTTAATTTTGCCCATCGGATTTTATCTCTGGCCGGCACAAATTATTTTCCTCCAAAACATCGTCTGGCGAATTCGATTTTGTCCAAGGCATTTAAATTTCCGAGTAGTTGAGAATAAATTATTAAAATATTAAAATATTTTAATTTATTCCAACCCGTTCGTTTTGGACCCATGGCTATTTCGATTTTTCCTTTGTTTTTCTTGGCTAAGAGTGTATCTTCCAATTTTATCCTCAATTTCGTCTAGCCAAGTCAAAACTTAAGCCATTCCGTCGAAAATTTTATTGCCAGATCCCTACTTTTCTTTGCCGAGGCGAGATTTTTAATAACACTGGGCCTATTTTCTTCTGCCAAAGTCAAATTTTCTCTTGCTCAGTCGAATTTTTCTAGGCAAAATCCTTGTTTGGATGTCTTCATCGGGCGAATTTCTTTGACGCTTGACAAATTCTCCTTCCTTCTGGCCAAGGACGATCCTTCCTTTCTCTTTGCCTTGTGCATTTTTCCTCGGCCAAAGTTGTCAATTTCTCAACATTTTCACCATACTTAGGCAAATTTAATTTGTTTTCCCCCTTTTGAGTTAGGCACATTCCGTTTTATTCCTCGCCATATCCCAATCTTCTCTAGCACGTGTCCTTTCAAACTTGGCACTTATCCTCTTGAAAGTGTCAGGACACTTAGCCAAAATCTTCATTTTTCATCATTTAGCCTCTATACTTAGGCAAGTATTCGAATTTTTCCTTGGACTAGGCATCAATACTTAGCAAAAATCATTATTTTATCCCTTCATGTGCTTAGGCGGACTTCCTTAGCCTTTTGGACAAATATGGCGGACTTTTTTGACATCTTGCTAACCTCTTCCAAGTGTATGGCGGACTTCATGAGCATCTTGGACAAGCATTTTGGATGTCCCACTTTTCTAGGGCGGACTTCAAAGCTCCCTAGCATTTGTCTCAACATTTTATCCCTTTGGAAATGCCACAATGTTTAGCCAAAAATCAATCTTCCACCTTTTTAGGCCCCCATACTTAGCAGATTTTCGAAATTCTCTTTGCTGGGCATTAATACTTAGTGAAAATTTTGATTTTTCCTTCTTCTACATGCCTAGGCGGACTTTCCAAGCCTCTTGGACATCCTTCTTGGGAGATGGCGGACTTTAGAAGGGATTAGGATGTCAAGGGCAGACTTTGGAGGGTGCAAGGATGTCAAGGGCGGACTTCAAGACCTCTTAGGATATGCATCTTGAGTGCTGGGCGGACTTTGAGACTTCTTTGGACATCCTTGGCGGACTTTCTAAGATGCTTGGACAAGGATGGCGGACTTTGAAGGATGCAAGGATATGCTTCTTTGCTGTTGGGCGGACTTCAGATGATGCTAGGATGTGCCTTCAAGATGCATGGCGGACTTTGGAACTGATGAGGATGAGCATGGGCGGACTTTGAAGGGTCCAAGGATGTTCCTCTTTGCTGCTGGGCGAACTTTGGAAGATCCAAGGATGTTCTTCCTGACATTTCTTGCACCTTCCTTCATCATTCTTCCATGGCGAATTTCAGACTTGAACAGATTTCAAATGAATTTCATTATTTAAGAGCTGATTTTCCATGATTTTGCCTCAGATCTGCTTGATCTTGAACCTGGTTTTGACTGATTTTTCCAGACTTTGAACGTTTTTGGTCTGATTTTTCATGCTTTTTGACTGTTTTTTCCAGATTTTTTCAATAATTTTTCAATTTTTTTACTTTGATTTTCTGAGAGTTCTATCGAGTTTTTTGAACTTCTGAGTGCGTTTTCAGAACTCGGGACCTTTCTAAAAATAGAAACTTTCCAAAAATAGAAACTTTCCGAAAAATAGAAACTTTCTAAAAATAGAAAAAGTAAACCCTAAAAAATAGGGAACCTTATTTGGTCCGAAAATGCCAAAAATGAAAAATCGAAAAAGCAACTTTTCCTAAAAAATAGGAAGTCTCAGAATTGGCCGAATTCACAGGCGATCTTCGTTTCCTGGGCCTTCTGAGCACTTCCATGACGTTTACGCACTGATTCAAGCATGAATTACTGACTTGGCTCGAGTAACTTGCAAAAAGACTGACTTGAAACTCTCAAAATGATGACCTCATTGTAAAAAAGACAAGTGATAAGCAGTTGCAACACCGAGGCAAAAAGCGAAAACAGGGGGTCCCCATTTGCAATGGGGCGATGTGTGAAATGGTCACAACAGGTCCCTATTTTTAGAATATTTTTTGCATGAAGATGGCGAATTTCTTATCTCAATCAACATTGTTAACTTTAGTTATCTGAAGGTACGCCTTAGGTCAAATTTGTGAATCATAAAGCAAGTTTGAAGATGGCGAATTCATTATAGGTTGCTAACTGAAGTCAAAGTCATATGAAGTTGTTAACTGAAGACTTGTAAGGCAAACCCTAATGCATGGTGCTTTAATTAGCTTATCTCAGTTCCAGTTAACTAAAATGGGGTCCAATTAGAAGCCAAGCGCACTTTTCAAGCATTCCTTGCTTAGTGCGAATTTTCAATAATGAAATTCTATATATTTCAGCCATGGCGTCCATTATTTCATCATCTTTTGCTCTGAAGCTCATATTCTTCTTGAGCGACCAGCAAGCTAAAGGTGATTCAGGTGTCCGAATTCAACATTCTTCGAAGCAACGAGTTCAGATTATTCAGAGGAAGAAGATTCTAGACTTTATTTTCACTTTGCATGCAGGTTTTATCAAGTTCCAAAGAAGAGGTTGGCAGATTTTTCAGAAGCAGACAAGCAAAACTTTCTATCTTCTGTCTTATTTCTTCTATTTCTCACCTTAGGTACTTTCTTTGCATGTCAAAGAAATTCAACACATATTCAGAATCTGATCATCTGGGTTCTCATATTTCAACGTTTGCAGCAAGACCCACGTCTTAGATTTTTTTGAGAAAATCGCCCCTTGCCTTCGTTCTGAAGCTCTGTGCCTTTTTTCGAGAATCTCTTTGCATGTGGGCTTGAAACACATTTTTTCGAAAATCTAGCTATCTGGGTTTGTTCAGAATTCCGTTGTGCATAAAACCCATGTTCCAGATTTTCTCAAGAAAAATTGCCTCGAGAAGCTCTAAAACCCTTGCAGTTCTCGACTGAAAAGTCTTTGCATGTTAGGCTAAACGGCGTTTTTTCACAATTTTGACGTTGTGGGTTGTCTTAGAATCATTTTCCGGACAAAACCCATGTCTCAGAATTTTTGGTGAAAATTATCCTCCGACAGGCTATTTTTAGTCTCACCAGGAGCCATTTTAGTTTTGCAGAGAAAGTTGTCAGAACATAGCCGTGTTCATAGTCAACGGGTAAGTTTTTTAGAAGGCGGTTCAACTAGACTGAATTCAAGACCAAATTGGTCTTAATTTAGGTTTTCATCAGAGCAGCTAACAATGAAGTGTTACGCTACAAAAGGAACAGAGATTACTCCATTTACGGAGCCGCCAAAGTCACTCAGATCTTGTGCCATTATCTTCGTGAAAATGGTACCTACGCTGATCTCGAGGTTGTACAAACTGAGTTTCAGAAGCATGTTTATGATATCTTGATGGAGGTTCTAATCACATTTTCAGTAATTTCAGCGAGTTTCAAGAAGGCGACTAAAGATGTTAAAGAATGTATGCATACAGTCAAAGAGGGCGACAAAGAATTGAAGAAACAGACTGTTATTTTGGGCAGCATCAAAGTGCCCGATGACAGAGAGATCGATGAGTTCTTGGTCGAAGTGTTAGACCGAGATGACATGGAGTGATCTGCCAGTTGGAACCTACAGTTAATTTCGAGGGTTGAGTCATGAGCAGCAGTTAACTCGACTTTCAGTCTTGAGTTACTGACTTTAACATGCTTATCTTGTCCTTGGAATTATCATCACAGGAGTTAGGGTTAGGGTTTCCAAATCAAGGTAGTGGCCAGTTAACTTTTTGCTTTAAATAAGGACGTGCATGCTTGCACATTGTCCATTTAGGTTAAATGTATCGGTTAATTGATGGTAGTTTTCCAATTAACTGTATAGTTTACTTTATTAGGGTTTAGTAATAAACGCATGCATTATGAGATTCGAGTTAACTTCGGTGATTTTAGGGTTACCTACACCTCGATGTATATAAATAAGAGCTTTTGCTCATTTGTAATTAACTTTTGCTTGAGAGAGAAATATATGCTGCGCCTACCTTGCCCTCAATATTGCTCTTTTGGTATTTGTTCATGTGTCTTCGCTATTACAATTAATTGTTATGCCACATAGGGTTTCATGCAATTGTAATGGTGAATTCTTTCTGTTTTGTACAACTTTACCATTATGATCAATTGTTATTCCACATAGGGTTTCAAGAGGTTATGATGATAAATCTGTTTTGTGTATCTTTACCATTGTGATCAACTGTTATGCCACATAGGGTTTCAAGAGATTGCGATGATAAATCTGTTTTGTGAATCTTTTATCATTATGATCAAGTGTTATGCTATCTCCTTTAGCTACCTTGTTATTCCCTATCATCTACCCTTGCATAAAATGAAGTCCCTTAAATCATTATGCAATAATAGATTATCAAACAATATATGAATCCTAGGAATAATTTAATTATTTCACCTTAATGTAATCAGCAATTCCAAAGACCGTAAAAGAAAACAGTTTAAACTATAATCTTTAAATAAGAAAAACATGCCTGTATAAGCTCTTTTCCAATGTTCCTTTATTAGCAGCCTTCTAATGTTGATCACAGCAACCAAATTCCTCAGCCAGAAATCCTCCACAGAAAGACTGCTATTGAATTTTACAATAGTCTAAGAAGAACAGCTGAAAGTACTCTAATCCCAAATTGAAATTCTTTGCACATAATATTAACTATAACTACAGGCTAAACTCTCAAATTGCAGTGTATAAGTTCTCTCAAAATGCTACAAATCAGAAAGCAAAATAATGAATTCGAATGAAGAACTGTGAACTATTTATAAGCCGTATTAAAAACAGTTTCCCCATTTCTGGCATGTATATTGACAGATTTCTATGTTTATTCAGTCAAAATGTTACTTGCCATTCATTCAAACCCTTAGTCATGTTCTTCCATGATGATTCGACTTCTTTGGAGCCAGAAATCGAAGAATACTTCAACTTTGAAATAAAAACGCCACCTACAGCCACGTTTTGCTGCCAGGCGTAAGAATTTAACCTGATATTATTGCTGCGTCCCAGGTCAAGTTCCAAATCGATCCAACACAGAGGTTCATTATTATTTTCCTGGTTTAAAGCTTTGAAAATGTCTTCTTTCATTTCCAGCTGCGCAGGGACCTCCGCCATTTCACGGGAGAGTTTCAATTTTTTTTATTTTCATTCATTTTCTTAAGTTCGACTTTTCAATATTTCCTTATATGAAGTTTGCTTCATTTTCAAATGTATTTTGAAATGTTTAAATATTTAATACGGCTACCTTCTAATATTTAAACTTTCACAAATGTAAGATGCAAATTTAATCCTTCCATATTTTACAAATTACAAATTTCCTTCTTCCATTTTTAACACTATAAAATGCGAATTTCATTCTTTTGAAATTGAAATTTTAATAATTTCTATTTGTATATTTTATTTATTAATGTATTATTTTAAACATTAATATTTATACATTTAATTAATAAAATAAACAAATATATTATTATTTATACATTCCTTATGTATTTAAATAATCACCTTATATATTTATACATAAATATATATGTAAATCCCTTAGACAAAATATAGCTCCCTTATTTATTTTATTATAAAATACTATTATAGTCTTTAAATATATTAACACATAAATATTTAAATACCCGAGTATTTTAAATATTTATATTTAATATAACTATAATAATTTTATATATAATCGTTAATATTTAATTACTTAAATATATATTTAACAAATATATAAATATATCGTGAGCCAGTCAGCAACCCGATATTTATATATATATATATATATTTACGTAAAGTCAACAGGGAATAATAATATAATATTATTATTAGTATGTATTTCACTGTACGCAGTGTACACATAAATGTATGTATATCATGTCGTTACGTTCATATGGGCATATCCATCTGCCGAGCATATGTATGTATTTGACATGTATATTCATATGGATACACGTACACGTATACACATACTTGACCTTTTAACGTATATCCATTCACGTTTTTCCAAATCATGTCAAAGCATAGTAAGTCAGACAAATAAGTAATCATCACTTTTCAAAGCATAAAGAAGTAAACATAACTCCAAGCCTAAGGATGACTTATCTAGACCAACATAACTGACTTGGTTTCTCAGAACCTATATTGACGTGTGTGTATGCTCATTTGGTACTCGTTACTGCTTACTCGACCAAGTTCCTCCCCGAGTGATATCTCTTCTCTGTCCGGAGGATCAGTCTTCATACCTGCACACCATGACATGACATCGGCAGTCATATTCTCATAACAAAGCAGAATACATGAAACATTTCAAAAGTTAGATTATTCATAAATCAATAACCTTCTATTCTCCTTTATGCAGTATTTCACCAAGAATAACATCAAATGAAACATCATTCATATTGAAAACAAGGTACAAGCATCATTAATTCACCTCCAAAATTCACATTTACTCTATCTAATGATTGTAAATTGTAACGTCACAATTTGGGATGTAACATGTCATATATGCTCTTGTATTATGAATAGTTTTTACCATAGTTATCGGGAGACGCAGGGTACTGGTATTGGTACGGGGACGGGGACGCCAATCAAATTAGGGTACATGGGTTAAATGAATAAGGAGACGACTATTTTGTATGTAAATGATTCACCAGAAATTTTGGGTACGGGGATTGGTACGTTGTCTATGTTCCCATAATGGATTATCTTGGCAACTATAGTTTTTACCCTCTCTTCTTATAGTTTTCTACCCATTGGAGGACTTCTCCAAGTGTTATGTGCGCGTTGCAATTTGTGTGAGTTGCAATATGTTTATTCCTGCATTTGGATGCATAGAACTCTAGTTTTCTATTTTGCTATGTTGCCTTTGCCTTTGCATGTTTGTAGGATGCTTAGAACTCTATTTTTCTATTTTTGCTATTTTGCATTTTCCTTTGCATTTTAAAAATTCCAATGTAGATGCTAGGAATAGGTGTAAAGGAGATAGGGAAATTTGGATTGTTAATCCACATATGTTGATGATTACATGTGTGGAATATCCTCCCTAGTTTATGGATCACCTAATCATAGAAAGATGGAGATGTGGAGGTACAAGTATGGGAATACCATTTCAACAAGGGATAAAAATAAATAAATAAGGGTATGGCTATATTGTATACAAATATGGTCACTAGTAAATGTGATTACAATGATTGGGATGCTAACCTAGAAATGTGTACGGATGTGGTAACCATGTAAAACATGACAAAATGTCCTACAATTACTATACACAAGGCAACATGTAAAGAGGTTCCATGCAGAGGCCACACCCCTGATTTTTTCCTCTTCAAACATGATGCTATTGCTATGAATCTTTTTCCAGATTTTGTGACTCTTTATTGTACTATCAACTATGTAATGGGAAATTACACTATGTTGTTTTCTTTTGTTTTTTGTCTGAATACTACTGTTGTAATTTTTTGTGTTTTTGTTTGTTTGAAAATGCATAAATAAAGCAAAAATAACCATAAACCAAATACCCAGTTGCTAAAACAAAATATTGAGAAATACCCAAATGTAGATTAATCATTAAAATCACAATAGAAACATACCCATTTCGCTGTTCATAAATTGCAGGTCTCATATAAAATAATACAGCTAGTTAGATGCCACAAATAGCTTCAAATGGAGTCAATACAATCTTCAACCACTTTCCAAATGATATACAACAGCAACAAACAATAAGGCGCCTCAAATTAAACAATACACAACTCCCAGAATGGGGCACTTTGCTCTAGAATTCCCATGCCTCCCTCCTTGGATGGTATGTGTAGAAATGAATGGAATATGGTGGCTGGAGAGTGTTATCTCTGGTTTATAATAGCCAATGAAGTCCTCCCTGTCATGTCCCCTAAATTGTAACACTGAAATATAGAAACCATGAAATACAAATAAATAGAAAATACATATAAATATGAGAATTCCGTTTCAATTATGATTACCCAAAATAATATTATAATTATGAGCATAAATGAATACCATAAATATTATAATATCAATACCATAAATAACAAATATAAAATAACCCAAGCCCAATTCAGAGACAAAATATCAAATATAAAATAAGCAAATATAAACAAATAGTAAATATAAAGAAAATAATAATTGACATATGAAGTAAAGAACAAACACACAAATGAATATTAATACATATACAAATGAATGTAATCTAAGACATCATTATAATTATGCTATGTGTTATTATCAATAAACCAAAAGCTAAATGCATCGGTGGGCCAAAATAGCATTAAGATTAACAAAAGACAAAATAACAAATAAAACAAAAGCCAAAAGTTAGCGCAAGGAAAGACATGACCATTCAAAGACCCACTGTTTGGGAAGGATGTGATCTTCCACCAAATCGTGGGGTATTTTAATAGACACTCAAGAAACTTCAAAAACATCATTCGTTGGGGGAAGAAAGGAAAGAAAGACCAAGGCATTGGTGGATAAGACAATATGAGGATACTCATAAATATTAAGAGTAGATCTTCATTGAATAACATCAGTTAAGATATCATTATGGTAGTGTTTCTGCTTTATTATGAATAAGGTAATGTTTTTCTTCATTTTGAATAAAATAATGTTAGGTGCATAATATTATTATTTGGGATGTCTTAATGATAATGTATTTCTTATTATGAATAAGATAATGTTAGATGCATAATATTATTTAGAATATCTTTATCGTAGTATCATTCCATTGTTAGGAATAAGATAATGTTAGATGTATAATATGTAATGTCCCCATTCTAGTCAATTTCAGGAGCAGTTGAGTTAGCCTATTTCTTGGACCCCTATAGGCTGACAGGATCTGGTTAGGGGGTCAGTGGCCGTTTTGGTGGGTGTTGTCATTTCCCACTCCTTCACTTTAGTATTGGTTTCAGTACAGGCGTTTGTCGTTTAGTGTTCGCTAGCTTATGACGACACGGAAAAATACTGAGTTTGGAGGGAGTTATGATTATTTACATGGTTGAGTTAATTATTTAACTTATTGGTATATTATAAAGTCAAATTGACTTTATAAAAAAATTAAAAAGCCACTTAAATATATTAAATTGATGACTTTCCATACAAGATCTTCATCTTCATTTCAGAGGCCGTACTTTTGCCTTGAAAGGCATGTCCTTCTGGGAATGGCGTGTGAAGCTGGGAGCTAAAGCGCCTCACTTTTGGCTCTTGACTGGATCCCATCCTAGGCGTCCAACCTTCTTAGCTGCTTTCCTCCCATTTCTGCGTGGGAGAAAGTAGATCCAGGCTCCGGGCCTTGCATTTACTCAGTTTCAGCCATTCGTGCCTGGCGAGTGCAAAAATTCTTTATTTAAATAGTCTGGAGGTATCCGGGTATGTTTGTTGTTCATTATCTATCTGTAGTAGTTGTTTATTACATAATTCATAAGCAGTTTCTCAGATCTATCTTAAATTTTGGTTTTATCTCCATTTATGCTTGGTGCACCTTCTACTTCTGTCTTCAATTCTTCTTTAAAATTCATCAAAAACCAAATAAAACACAAAAACAGGTAGTTATTGTTCAGAGGTTGAGTTGGAGCCAATTAGGCTCATCACATAATATTATCATTATGGTAATGTCATTCATTATCAATAATAAGATAATCCTATGATGCACATCTATGATATACAATGATGTTGTTGATGTTCTTACTAGTGCTGATATGGAGTGAATACATTTTATGAGTACTAATTATAGGAATAATATATATATTCTTGTCACTCATATATGTCACTTAGGTAGAGTGAGCCATGTGTGGTATTATTGGTCTTGATTTGCTGAGATATTTATTTGAGAATTACATCACTTTGTTTATGCCTTAACCATGGTGGTGTTGTGACCTTTTCACACATCACCCCATTTAAAATTGGGACCCCCTAATTTTTGCGCCGTTCCTCATCTTTTGGCTTTGGTTCTCTCTCTCTCTCTGTGTGTGTGTGTGTGTCTCTCTTTCTGTCTCTTTCTGCTGTCTGCCTTTCTGGGGATGTGCCCGCCTTTGAGCTTGAATTGAAATTTTGGCTAAGTCTGAGAATTAGGGTTTGCTTTCTTCTAGTTAGTTTGAAATCAAATTGAGTGAGTAAATTGAAATGCAGCCAGTTAGCTTCCAGCAGGTTCCTAGCTAAATTTCACTGAATTTTGACAACTTACTATTTTTAGTAAGAACCTAATTTAGGACATTTTCTTAGCGCTTTTGAAATTTTTATTCGCCACACTGCGTTCGAAGCACGTCAAATTGTTGGCCTGCAAGTTTTGAGCTGAAACGAACAACTTTCTATTTTTAGCAAGTATCACCTTCAGAAGCAGATTTAGGGTTTACATGCGAAGTTTTTCAGTGCATGACTAGACAATATTTCTGGGTTTTCCGAGACCTACGTGGTGATATAAAATGCAAGATGAGATGATAACTTTCGGCAGTCTTCACTTCGGAGGCTATTTTTAGGGTTTGCATGTTGGAGTCTTCAACGCATGTCTGGATATTCTTTGTGGGTTTTTCAGAAGCTTCGCAGTGATGTACCATGCAAACCAGGATCATGACCTTTTTCAAGAGCTGTCTTCAGAGGCTATTTTTAGGGTTTGTGTGCAGGACTTTTCAATGCATGTTGGCATATTTTTCATGGGTTTTTCAAGAGCTATGCAACAAGGTAACATGCAGGCAGAATTGATCACTTTTTAGGAACTTACTATTTTTAGCCAGTGCCCGCATACAGTCCAGTTTACTGGGTTTTTCTAGGTTTTTTGAGATTTCTCGGGCAGTGTGACATGCAAATTCATTCGACTGATGGTTGGTCACTTTTTCAAGCATTCACTATTTTTAGCAGGATCATTCCAACAGCTACCCAACACTTCAGTATCACAAACAAAGTGACATGCAACAAAAACGGGGTTAAACGGAGGTCATTTGGGGCGCATGCAAGTCAAATTAGGGTTTCCAGCTTTGGGACCCAAAATGGGGGGTCAAACGCCAAAATCTCCGAAAATTGATGTATCCCATTGTGACCAATACCTTTCAAGCTATCCACTGGTAAAATTTGAAGGCAATCTGAGCACTTACTATTTATAGTAAGTCACTTATGAAACATGCTATAAATAGCAAGTCAGTACGAGGCACCAGTGTAAATAGGCCAGTCAACCCATGAGGATCACGTCTGTTAGATTTCAAGTTAAACGGAGTTGCAGAAGTCCTAAAACCAAGCAGTTACTATAAATAGTAAATCACCTCTAGAAATGCTATAAATAGCAGGTTGACACAAGATGGCAATGTGAACAGATCAACTAGATCATGAGGATCCTGTGGCGCGAATTTCAGATCAATCTAAGCTACAGAAGTATGGAAACCAGGATACTTACTAAATATAGTAAACAAGGGCGAGCAAGCTAAAAAATGTCTAAGTCTTGAGAAACTTATTGCTCAGCCCCCTAAATGCGCCAAGGGTGAAGCTAATTGAAGGTGATGAAATTTTTTCAAGTCTCGAGTTATTCCTGCTTGACCCCTCAAATGCGCCCTCAAGAAGATGGAGCTTGGGAAATAAGTTAAGTCATGAGGAATTCCTGTTCAGCCTCCTAAATGCGCCCTCAACTTGATAAAGGTGATGAAAAGTTTTCAAGGTGTTGTTAATTCCTGCTCCACACTTTGAATGTGCCCATGTTGGAGATGGAGCTAAGAAATGTGCTAAGGCAAGTTTAAATTCCTCCTTGACCCCTTGAATGCGCCCATGTTGGAGATGGAGCTAAGACATGTTCTAGGCGTTGGAAATTCCTCCTTGGTACCTCAAATGCACCCAACTTGCTAGGCTATGGAGGACATTGAAAAAGTTTCTAAGTGTTAATTCCTCCTTGACCCTCCAAATGCACCCATCTCCAAGAGGCATGAAGAAAAAGTAGCTAAGGCGTAGAAGTTCCTGCAGGACCCCCTAGATGCACCCTTGATGGATATGGAGCTAGAAAATTTTCTAAGTATGTAAAAATTCTTGTAGAGGGTCCCAAATGTGCCCAAGTTGGCTGATGGCTAAGGAAAAAAGTTGTTAAGTGTTAAAAGTTCCTCCTTCCCCCTTGATATGCGCCCAAAGTCATTGAAGGTGGTGGATTTCTAGAAAAAATGTTCTAAGTACTGTTAATTCCCCCTAGCCCCCCTAAATGCGCCCTCATCAAGTCAAGGTGAGAAAAAGGTTTCTAAGTATAAAATTTTCCTCCTCCACCCCTCATATGTGCCCAAGGTGGAGATGGCTCTAGAAAATATGCTAAGTATGTTGAAATTCTTTCACCATACCTCAAATGCGCCCATGATTGGAGATGGATGAGAGAAAATTTATCTAAGGCAAAATGAAATTCCTCCTAGACCTCTCATCTGCGCCCATGCTCATAGTGATAATGATTTTTTTTTTTAAGTGTTGAAATCTCTCCTCCCCTAGAGAAATACGCCTAACCTTGGGAGGGGATGATAAAGTTTACTAAGGCATGTACAAACTGGTAGAGGAGAAGTCAAAATGCGCTAGCTTCATGAAGTTGAATAAAAAATTTCCAAAGCAAAGCAAGAAAAAAAAAATGCACCCAGAGATGAAGAATGAAGATGACCTTTGATGACAAAATATTTTTCTAAGGTATAAAATTGCAAAAATTAAAAAGTACCTCTTCATCTATAGACACATGAATTTGGCATTTTCTGAGGAGAATTTTCTTCTGGGTACTGGATATCTTTGACAAGGAAATGATTTTGAAATTTTCCACGCCTTGCCAAGGATTTTAAGATGAAGATTTTTGATGGGCGCCTGAATAATGAAATTTCCTAAGGAGAATTAAAATTTTACTAAGGCAAGAAGGAAAAAGATGTTGAAAATAAAATACCTTGATTGGTGAAATTGAAGTTGAGTGCCTAGATGATTTTGATCAAATTTTTCATGAAAATAATCTTCCCAAGCCAGAGATGGATAAAATCAAAGTGTCAATACCTCAACTGGTGAAATGAATTTGGAGTAGTGGAAATTTAATAACTCAGCTAAAATTAGCTTCTTTTAGAATTCGACTTGGCTAAATGAGTTGTGAAATTTGTTATTTTCTCCATCAGCTAGCAAGTTCGACTTGAGCTCTGAAGTGAAAGAAGATTGCAGTGTGAGAAAAGTTGAGGGTGAAGAAATTCGAAGTTGGGCTCTAGGTGTTGGGAGAAATTCGAAGTTGAGGAGTTGCTGAAGTTAGCTTAGGTCAAATTTCTTCTAAGTGTTGAGAGTGTATTGCTGCAAGTAAATTTTTATAAGTGTTGAGAATTCGAAGTTGCTGCAGGAGGTGTTGAGAATGGCTGAAGTAAGAGCGTCTGGCAAGGAAAATAATGCTGAATCCAGCAAGGAAAATGCATCTAGACAAGCTATGATCAAGAAGCTGAGCAAGTCTTTCCTGCCGGAGTCAAAGTTCTCTTCGAAGCTGGGCAAGTTGAGTGACACAAACTTGGGCTCTTTCAATATGGAAGCTTTCAAAAGCCGAATGATGGGAATTGGAGGCCATCGTCCATCAATCACTTCGCACAATATTGTTAGAAGTGGACTTTATGCAGCTGTTGGTTTTCCACTAGCAATTCAGTGCCTAGAGTTGATCATGGAGTGTGCTAACTGTTACAACCCAGAGCGAAGGACTATCACTTCACCGGATGGCAAGTTGTTCGCCAACCTCACACCTGCAGCTATTGGCGAAGCATTTCGAATTCCTTCACATGAGAAGATGATTTACAAAACAAGAGAACGTGCTGAGCGTATGTATGCTTCTACATTTGATAGATGTGCTGATATGATAAACTCTTGTTGGATGAACAAGCCCAAGCCAACTCGCACGAAGTTGCCGAATGTCATGTCCCCTTCTAGTTGACATCTCTCAGAGCACAGGATTAGCCTATTATGCGACCCTCGTAGGCTGATAGGTTGGATAGAGGGTCATGTTGGAGCTTGGCTCAGCTTCAGTTGGCAGTATTTGATTAGTTGGCTTTCGTTCGGGCTCATTCAGACACTTCTAGCCTGAGTTGCTATTTTTAGCAGTATCTGGCACTCAGCGAGGGACCCCTGCTATTTTTAGCAGTATGGATGGATCACGTGCAGAATCACTTCATTGTTCATCGCTTCAGACGGCACGAGCGTCGGGTGAATATTGAGAGAGATATTAATATTTAATTGATTTAATTAAATATTAATTGTGGAAGCGTTATAATACAAAGTTATAATATTTAATTATAACTTAAGTGATTTCAGTGAAGGGGTCGCCCATCATGGAAAAGGGGCCATTTGACGATTATATTTTATAATCAAAAATTACATCTGAGACTATTGAAATATTAAAAGAATAAGAAGTCGAATTATTAAATGATCCCTATTATTGTGGAATCCGCACTTCTCAAGAATATATGGTATTTGCATTGGAAATTGAGCCAGTATGATTATTGTGAATTGAAAATTGATCAAGTTTCGTCAGAGCACGGAAGCCTAGGGTTTCAGTCTCAGTGCATTGGGGAACGAGCCATCTCCAGTGTGAGCGATTCAGAGGGTGTGAGATATCATCTGATTTATTGCCAGGCAAGAGATTTCTTCATTCAGAAGAAATTACAGAGCATCACAGATCATTCATCTTCAGAGGTTTTCAGAGTAATAATCTTCCAGCAGGGATTCATCAACCTGGGCGCCTATTTCTTTCAGATCAAACAACCTAAGGAAAGGCCGTACTTTTTAATCATTGGTTGCTGCTGTTACCAGGCCATACAGATCTGTACCAGGCCGTACTTCCATCAAAAAGGGGCGTACTTTCTTTTGCAAGCAAATCGCCTACTTCAGACTCAGTCTGCCATCACCAGTTGGGGCGCATATCTTCCTGGCATCATTAGGGATCATCAGAGGGAGGGAGGAAGAAGTATTTATTGCAGCCGTACCATATTGCAGCCAATCAGGTTCTTCAATAAAAATCATTGTTTTTAGATTGCATGTTAGGGGATCTTTATTGTAATCGTCTCAGAAGATTGATAAATAAACTGGCATCCATATTAGCAATAGAATCTATCGTTTTCAGAGTTGATTTATTTTTATAGAATTTATTCTTTATTTATTGCAAAATCGCATTATTGCATTTATGCTCAAAAACAACAAAAAAACCAAAAACTGCAAAAACAAACAAAAAAAACAGTCAGAATCAGAATCAGGGGGAAACAAGGGTTTCTATAGTGGTATCAGAGCTAAATCCTACCATCCTAATGGTTTAGCAGGCTTATGCAGCCAGAACAGTTTGGGTCTCACAGGTATTACACACGCTATTACACACGCAGACGAGCTTTGATTGACAGGCAACAGGGTTCGATCCGCCAGCCGGAAAACATGGCTGACATAACAGATGTTCCTAGAAATGAAATTCCTCCAAACCCTAGAGATCAGGGCGATGCAGAGGTTTTAAATGCACTCAGAGACTTACGAGCAGGTCAACAGCAGTCTAATGATGTATTGTAGCAGTTGACAGTAGCACTTTAGAGATTGGGTACTCCGAGGAGACCGTCACCACATCGTGACGAGGACAGGAGTGATGCAGGATCACGGAGAGCTCCTAGGACAGCTTCGCGGACAACAGACAGGCCCACTAGGCCTACGTTTGTGAGACAGGAGGCCGATGAGGCTATGGCAGAGGAGGAGCATGAGAAGTTGTTCGCAGACACACTTATGGCAGCGAACGAGGAGTGGGAGTTAGTACCACCAGATGTCAGAGAGAGGATCTCCTTTGACAGATTTGTTACGCAGAGGAGAGAGCATCACAGAGGTTGACAGGATTGGAGACCTAGATATCAGAATCATGATCTAAAACATGCGACGAACAGGCTCAATCTCGCGATGTTCGATGGTAGTGGTAAGGTGACAGCCCAGGCATGGATTAGTAAGCTAGACACATTTCTTACATTGCGTTCGATGGCGGAGAGAGATGCAATCAGATATGCGACATTACATTTGGAGGGAGTAGCTTACGACTGGTGGCACCACGGTATGGTGACGCTACAGCATGACAGGATCACGTCATACCAGGAGTTTGTGGACAGGTTGGTGGAGCGTTTTGACAGGAAGGATCCAGAATCCTACTTCAGAGACTTGGCTCAGTTGAGACAGAGTGGCAGCTTGGAGTCGTATATTGGTGATTTTCAGAAGTTATCAGTTATGGTTCCGAACATCTCAGAGAGACGCCTTGTGGTACTCTTCATGGAAGGTTTGACAGAGCCATTGAGAGGTTGGATCAAAGCCTTTGATCCTCCTTCGTTACAGGAAGCGATGAAGAAGGCACGGAGTATGGAGTTGGCAGCACCTTCTAGTAGATTCAACTCCAGAGGTTCTTCATCTTTCAGGGACAATAAGGGCTTTAACAGAAACAGAGGGAAGTCTGATTTTAACAAAGAAAAATCAGATTTTAAAAACGATTCAAAGGGTAAATCAGCAGCACCACCTTTGGATCGTGAGGCCCTTAACGATCTACGCAGGAAGAAGCTTTGCTTCTACTGCAAAGGTCCCTATGACGCCAATCACGATTGTCCTTTGAGGCCTAAGGGCAAGGAAAATCGAGTGATGTGGGCGTATTATGAGGATTCGGAGTCAGAGAATTCCGAACAGCAGGAGAGTTCTGAGGAGTCGAGCCAGAGGCTTCAGAGCCTAAGGCGAGATAGAGTCGAGCTTCAGATATAGGAGGCACGCCTATCTAGCATTCAGCAGGAGGGCTCTTTCAGGATTCGTGGAGTGTTGGCAGGACAGAGGGTCATTACCCTACTTGATACAGGAGCCACACAATTTCATAGATGCTAGATTTGTTGAGAAACGCGGACTCATCACTGAGGAGTTCGAGGGCATTAGGGTTAAGGTGGCCGACGGATACACTTTGAGGTGTGAACGCATGATTAAGGATCTCCCTTTACGCTTGAACAATTATGAGTTCAAGGCTGATTACTACGTAGTTAACATGGGAGACATTGATTTGGTCTTGGGAATGAAGTGGCTTCATTCATTGGAGGAAGTTACTCTTCGTCTCAAGGACATGGAGATCCGTTTTGATGTTGACGGGAAGACACATATCCTAAAAGCAATACGGGACAACAACATGAAAACAATTTATTTTCGTCGGATGGAGAGGCTCATGCGTCACGACATGGTAGAGTGGGCTTCCGAGTGCACATTAGCACCTATACAGGAGGGACAGCAAAAGACTGAGTATCATCCGGACATTCAGCAGTTGAGAGTCAAGCATGATAAGGTATTCAGTGATATTCCACCAGGGAGACCTCCAGACAGGGGCATTGAGCATATTATTGAGCTTGAGGAGGGCGCTAAGCCCGTTATGATTACGCCCTATAGACATCCTAAACGGCTGAAGGATGAGATCGAGAAAACGATCAAGGAGTTACTTGCTATGGGTCACATTCGACCTAGCAAGTCACCATTCGCTTCTTCAGTTGTGTTGGTAAAGAAGAAGGATGGCACATTACGCATGTGCATTGACTACAGAGTCCTGAATAAGAGGACGATCAAAAACAGGTATCCGATACTGCGTATAGACGAGCTTATTGATGAGCTCCATGGTGCATGTTACTTTACCAAAATTGATTTACGATCAGGGTATCATCAGATCAGGGTCCGTGAGCAGGACATAGAGAAGACTGCCTTCCGATGTCATTGTGGGCACTTCGAGTTTATAGTGATGCCATTTGGGCTCACTAATGCGCCGGCTACATTTCAGTCTACGATGAACAGGGTTTTTCATTCACAGCTGAGGAGATTCGTATTGGTCTTCTTCGATGATATCCTTATTTACAGCAGGACTTGGCAGGAGCATTTGGCTCACTTGGAGACCGTGTTGTGTGTTCTGGAGAGGGAGTCCTTGTACGCCAAGGAATCCAGATGTGACTTGGGAATGACCGAATTGTTATATCTAGGTCATATCATCAGTGCAGGAGGAGTGCGGATGGATCCTGAAAAGATCCGCGCTATTATTGACTGGCCTACACTGGCGAACCTGACACAGTTGAGAGGGTTTCTAGGTTTGTGTGGATTCTACCGTAGATTCGTGAATGGTTATTCACGACATGCAACTCCTATGACAGATTTACTGAAGAAGGGTGCATTTATTTGGACTCCTGAGGCACAGGAATGCTTTATGAGATTTAAGGAGTTGATGACTACATGCCCTGTTTTAGCGCTACCAGACTTTACGAAGCCTTTTGAGCTTCAGTGCGATGCATCAGGTGAGGGCATTGGTGCGGTGCTTATGTAGGACAAGCACCCGATTGTGTATGAGAGCCGTAAGCTCAGAGGGCCAGAGAAAGTTTCTAAGTGTTGTTAAATTCCACCTCCACACCCCAAATGCGCCCAAGGAGAGTAGTAAAGGCAAGTTTAATTCCTCCTTGACCCATGAAATGCGCCCAACTTGCTAGACTATGGAGGACATTGAAAAAGTTGTTAAGTGTTATAAATTCCTCCTTGATCCTCCAAATGCACCCATCTCCAAAAGGCATGAAGGAAGAGTAGCTAAGGCATTGAGATATTCCTGCTTGACATGTCAAATGTGCCCAAGTTCAAGGTGGCTCTAGGAAATGTGTTGAGTGGCATCATTAATTCCTCCTCAACATGTCATATGCGCCCAAGGATGTTGAAGGTGGTGGCTCTTTAAAAATGTTCTAACTTCTAAGTATTGTCAATTCCTCCTTGATACCCCAAATGCGCCCATATTCAAGGTGGCTCTAGGAAATGTGCTAAGGCATTGTTATTTCCTCCTCAACATGTCAAATGCGCCCAAGGATGTTGAAGGTGGTGGCTTTCTAAAAAAATGTGCTAAGTATTGATTCCTTCACCACTAGCTAAATGCGCCCATATTGAAGTTAGCATGGAAAAACTCTAAGTGTCAAAAATTCCTCCTCTATACTTGAAATGCGCCCAAAGTGAAGAGAGATAGTGGTAAGGAAATATGACTAAGGTGTTGAAATTCCTCCTCACACCCTCAAATGCGCCCATGACATGAGAAAGATGGATGGGAGAAAATTTATCTAAGGCAAAATCAAAATTCCTCCTAGACCTCTCATATGTGCCCAGGCTCATGGAGATGATAAATTTTTTCTAAGTATTTAAATCTCTCCTCCCTAGAAAAATAGGCCCAAGCTTGAGAAGGTTATGAAATTTACTAAGGCATGGATAAATTGGTAGTAGATACATCAGACTGCGCCCGCTTCATGAGGTTGAATAAAAAAATTGTCCAAGGCAAAGCAAGAAAAATACGCCTAGAGATTGAAGAATGAAGATGAACTTTGATGGCAAAATATTTTTCTAAGGTATAAACTGCAAAAATTAAAAGTACCCCTTCATCTATAGACCCATGAATTTGATGCTTTTTGAAGGGAAGTTTCTTCTGGGTACTGGATATCTTTGACAAGTAGTTGATTTTAAAATTTTCCACACCTCGCCAAGGATTTTAGGATGAAGATTTTTGATGGGCGCTTGAATAATGAAATTTGCTAAGTAGGAAAATTAAAATTTTCTAAGGCAAGAAGGAAATGGTGTTGTTAAAAATAAAATGCCTTGACTGGCGAAATTGAAGTTGATTGCTTAGATGATTTTGATCAAATTCTTCATGAGAATAATCTTCTCGAGCCAGAGATGGATAAAATCAAAATGTCAAAGCCTCAGTTGGTGGAATAAATTTCTTAAAGGGTTGTAGTTGAATTTAATATTTTGAAAAGATGATTTAAAATGCCAGTAAAGCACGCCTAGACCAGTGAACCTTTTTGAAATTCTAGAAGGTCAAGATATTCTAGATGCCAAACGCCAAGTGTTACAACTGCCTAAGGAGGGAAATTCGAATTCTTGCAGTGGAAGTAGTGGAAATTTAATAACTCAGCTAAAATTAGCTTCTTCTAGAAATCGACTTAGCTATATGAGCTGTGAAGTTTTGTTATTGTTTCCATTAGCTAGCAAGTTCGACTTGAGCTCTGAAGTAAAAGAAGATTGCAGTGTGAGGAAAGTTGAGTGTGGAGAAATTCGAAGTTGAGCTTTGGTGTTGAAATAAATTTGAAGCTGAGAAGTGCTGAAGGAAGCTTGGGTCGAATTTTTCTTCTAAGTGCTGAAGTTTTATTGCTGCAAGAAAATTTTCTAAGTATTGAGAGTTCGAAGTTGCTACAGAAGGTGTTGAGGTTTGAAGTTGGAATTTAGTGTTGCAGCTTCTCATTTTCGAGAATCTGCTGGCAGCCCCGATGTGATTTTATTTTTCTAAGTTAAATTGCTAATGACTATCTTTTGTTTCTGCAGAATGGCTGAAGTAAGAGCAACTGGAAAGGAAAATAATGCTAAATCAAGTAAGGAAAATGCGTCCAGACATGCTGTAATCAAAAAGCTGAGCAAGTCTTTTCTGCCGGAGTCGAAGTTTTCGTCAAAGTTGGGGAAGTTGGCTGATACGAACTTGGGCTCTTTCAATATGGAAGCTTTCAAATGCCGAATGATGGGAATTGGAGGCCATCGTCCATTAATCACTTTGCACAATATTGTTAGAAGTGGACTTTATGCAGCTACTGGTTTTCCACCAGCAATTCAGTGTTCGGAGTTGATCATGGAGTGTGCTAACTGTTACAACCTAGAGTGAAGGACTATCATTTCACCGGATGGCAAGTTGTTCGCCAACCTCACGCCTACAGCTATTGGTGAAGCATTTGGAATTTCCTCACATGAGAAGATGATTTACAAAACAAGAGAATGTGTTGAGCATATGTATGCTTCTACATTTGACAGATGTGCTGATATGATAAACTCTTGTTGGATGAACAAGCCCAAGCCAACTCGCATGAAGTTGCCGAAGCAGATAATCTCAGATGATTTGAAGCAAGAATATTGTGATTTGATTATGATGCTTAGCAGAGTTGGAGGATGTCCCTAGGCGTTCATTTTGAGCCTTGGATGTTTTACTATATCAACCTTGTGCTGGAAGGCAAGGAGCATATTGACTGGGCAGTGATGATTAGTGATAATTTGCAAGAGCAACTTCGGAGTTTGAGGAGAACGAAAACATTCTATATGGGATCATACATTATCTACATGTTGGCTCGTATGACGAAGTACAGAGGAATATCATACAAGGAGCCAATTGGGTGTAGCTCTCAACAGTTTAAGATTCATGAGGCTTGTTCGCAGCTGCACTTGACGAGCATATCTCATTACAAGAGAGTCAATGACGCCTTCACCATGCACATAACGAGATCACTTCAGCAAAGAACTCATCATAGGATCTCCAAGGAGGCTCAGGAGTTGATAGAAAGGTACGGGTGTTGGTTTATCCAATTTCCGAAATTTGGTTTAGTCAGAAGTGCCTCCAGGGTGATTCTCAGAATTAGTCAAGCTTTGCGATGAATCATCCAGCTCATTCATCGGATCAACCTGGAAGCCACAGATCGAAGGTCAAGGAGGGGTTGAAAATCGAGAAAAGTTGAAAAACTCAAGAAAATGGTTAAGTCTGGGAGAAGTTGGTGCCTCTAGCCAAGAAGGGCGCCCAAGTTGTCTTGCCTTAGTCAAAATTTCAAAATTTCAAAATTGCAAGATGAAGAGAATGTCCAAGTTCAATGAACAGGCAGATTTAGGGGTTTGAAGATAAAAGCAAAAAGAAAGCAGGGTTTTCTCAAGCCTGCAGCTTATTTAAGAGGCTTTTATAATTCAAATTTCATTATTCTTTGCAGGTGGCGTCCAAGTTGAAGAGGGGCAGCAACTTTGATGTTTTTATTTCAAAATTCAAGAGTTCAAGGTTGCTGATTTTCAAGAAGTTCTTCATTAATTTTCAGACCAGCAATATAAGACCTTCCTTTTTCATGCTTTTTCATCCAGAACATCAAGTTTTTGAAGGAAAAGGTCAAAGGGTTTTAGTTTTCAGCCATTTGGGTCTTTTCATCTCATTCTTCTGAAGAATTTTTGAAGATTTAAAAAAAAAAAGTTGCAGTAGCTGTTTTTTTCTTGCATGTCAGTGAAATCTTCAGGGTTTCCAATTTTTGATCATCTGGGTCCTCTCAAAACAGTCTTCTGAAGAAAACCCGTAGCACAGCTTTTTTTTCTAATTCTAAGGTTGGCTGCTTTTTCGATCAGCCTTGAGTGTTTTTCAAATTTGATCAACTGGGTCCATTTCCAATTACATTCTGAACAAAACCCAGGTGCCAGCTTTTTTCGTGAAAAAAATTGAAGAAATTAGGGTTTGCTGCTTTTTTAGTCTAAATTCAAAATTTTAAAAAACGAACGATCTAGGTCTTCTTGAAACGAAATTCTTAACAAAACCCATGTCTCAGAAAAATCTTAAAAAATTCGTTCGTTTGAAGAAGAAAATCAGCAGGCTAAAATTAGAAAGGCAAAACTTGTCAGAATATAGTCAAGTTTACAGGCAATCTTCAAGGTTTTCAGTATGGAATACACTCCCATCAAATTCAGAGCCAAACAAGTGTTGTATCATGATTATCTGAACAGATGAGGTTGAGAAGTATGTTTTCAATACCACTATGGACTAAAAACTTCATCGTCTCAGCTGAAGAGTGTGAAAAGGTGTGATATGAGCAAAAGGACAAGTGTTGGGAAAGAGTTGTACAAAATTCTTCCATTGAAAAATCAAGAGAGGTGTCAAAAGCATAAAAGTTGCAAAAGATATGTTGAAGCAAGATGGTATAATTGTAAAAGGTCATCACTCCAATTGCAGAGCCGCCAAAATTAGCAAAGATTTGATAAAGAAATTGAAGATATCAAAGATTTTCTAAGATCAATTGCACAAGGTGAAGAAATCTCGGAAAAGCGCAACTTTGCTATTGATGGAATAGATGCACTTGATTGGGACACAGTTTCCTGCTTTTTAGCGGATGTGATTGAGATTCAAAGCGGCTAGAAGCTTTCTTTCCGCTTTCTTTCTATTCTTGGAACGATTCTTATCCATTCTTTGAAGAAGAGAAAGAAGATAAATTGTAATAGTTGGCATTTCCTGCTTTTCCTGCTTTCTTAGGTGTTAGATGTTATCTTCTTTCTAGATTTAAAAATAAAGTTTGCTTGCTGAGCAAGCCCTAGGTTGTAAAAGCAAGGAGATTTTAGGGTTCCCTGCTCCTCTGCTTGCCTAAAAATAAGAGTCTTTGCTGATTAGTTTCTTTAACGGTTATTGTGATAGCAAATTGCGAGCCTGTAATGCAGCAAGTTGTTATTTAGTGTCAGTTCAATTGTGTTTATGATAGCAAATTGCCGAGTCTCTTTTAGCCAACAGGTAGTTGTTGTAATTGCTGTTCTCTTTGTTTAAGAACAAGATTGCAAGCCTCTTTACCTACAATTTCTTGTTCCGTGCATGTGTTTAGTGTAATCTTTGTTCCAAAAGTTTGAGAAATAAAATCATGAGCCTCCTTTGCCTTGGTATAATGTCTCAGATTTCCGTTTATTGTGTTATGCTTTTATGAACTTAATTTCATCTTACATTGAAAGTAAGTAGGTGTATGTTAGGAAAGAGTTTATTGAAGCACTTTGTCAGAGAATCAACCTTGTTCATTTCTAATTTCTCTTGCTCTGTGTTTACTTGAGAAATTAGAAACGTCTTTAGCGTGGGTTAGTCGTAGTTGAAGTTCTAAATCAGAAAATCTTAGCTACGATGCTTGAGTTTTATAAACCTTGTGCTCTTAGCTGAATAAAAAGATAGGAAAATTAGTTTTAATTTACTTTCTTTCACACCATCAGCAAGAGGGAGCTTCCCCTCCTAATTTGAAGAGCAGTTTATCTGTGCATAGCTGTCCGTTTCAAATCTGCATTCCAGAGGTGCGAACTTAAACACCAAGATGTAGATTTAAAAAAATCTTCTAAGGACATCTGGGAAACATTGAATACTTTGTTTGGATCAAAAGTTGATAGTGTAGAAATAGCTATAAAACAAGAGTTGTATGGATTGAAAATGGAAGAAGGTGAAGATATAGTGTCTCACATCAATAAATTTTGTTCCTTGATAAGTCAGTTGGCTGGTATAAATGAAGAAATAAAGGAAAATGATGCAAAAGCCATACTTTTAAATAGTATGCCAAATAGTATGACTCACAAGTTATTCACCTTAAGCAAAATCAATCCAAGTCTAGAATGTATTATATCCACATTGCTTGATCAAAGAAACAAACATGTTTCAGAAGAAGAAGTTGCATTGACCGCACAAAACAAGGCTAGTACTTCTTACAAAAAATGAAAACATATGACGAAGTTCAACATGCAAGTGGCACGTGTTTCTATATTAAAAAGACAGGACATGTAGTACTGAATTGCAAACAGAGAGCACGGGATCTTCTTGATGGAAAGTTGCAAGATAATGCTATGATAATTGAAGGAAAGGACCACACTTCAAGTGATGAAGATACTCCACATCAAAGTGACGAATAATATTTGTACTAATTTCTAGTTTTTCTCTATGTCAGTACGAAGGGGGGATGTTAGAATTTAGTACTTGACATAAATAGTTAAATAAATAAATTAACATGCTATTGTTAATTTAATAAATAAATTTGGTTTTGGAAGTTATATTCCTGTAATTAGTTTCATACGGGAATAATAGCCTTATAAAGCCAATACTGTGTAATAGATTTTGTGTAATGTGAATGACTGAACTTTAATTTGAGAGCAATCTCATTTTTTTCTCTCTCATTTCAATATAATTTGTGCAGTGTCAGTCCATTGTTTCCTGCACTATCGTTTTAGATAGCTAGCCAGTGTAAACATATGCTACTGGCAGTCTATAAGTAGATAACTGATGTTTGTCTTCATTGGCCTCACATTCGATACAATGGATTTAAGCAAAAATTCGTTGTTGAAACCAATTTCTGGTGTATTGAATGGGTGTTGAATTTGTGTAAGTATGAAGCTGCTGTTAGATTGATTTCTGTTCACCCTCTGCACAATATCAACATTGCTCTATGAGGATGCATTTCTATTGCAAATTTTCACTTAAAACATTTTGTTGTATATTTTTTTCCTTATACTATATCATTTTTTTTTTGACTGCATGTAGGCTGAGACTTTAAGTCGTAACTAGTTTTATCTAGCAATAGTGTGATGAAAGATGGCATTGACCATTGTTGCAATAGTGTGATGTTTGTCTTCATTGGCCTCACATTCGATACAATGGATTTAAGCAAAAATTCCTTGTTGAAACCAATTTCTGGTGTATTGAATGGGTGTTGAATTTTTGTAAGTATGAAGCTGCTGTTAGATTGATTTCTGTTCACCCTCTGCACAATATCAACATTGCTCTATGAGGATGCATTTCTATTGCAAATTTTCACTTAAAACATTTTGTTGTATATTTTTTTCCTTATACTATATCATTTTTTTTTTGACTGCATGTAGGCTGAGACTTTAAGTCGTAACTAGTTTTATCTAGCAATAGTGTGATGAAAGATAGCATTGACCATTGTTGCCTTTAAAAGTCATTTCTCTTTGTAACCTTTGTTGATCTTCTACATGCCAAAGAAATCTTAAAAGTTCCAGATAACATGTATCAATCATGTTTGTGTGATTTGATATTAAGTATAGTTCACATCTCAATAGAGAGGAGTATTCAATAACTTAATTGCTTGAAGAAGATATTGAAGGATAATCTTAAAGGTGGAAAATAACCTGCACTCTTGATTAATTTGAACAGTCAATGAATTGGAATATTTTACTTGTATAAGCGTTAAATGAGAATGATAGCCCTTAAAAGTTCAAAATTAAAATTTACACTGTCTAATATTGTACATACCATTTCAATATCAAGTCCTATAATTATTTATATGTTTTCTAAGTTTAAGTCCTATGATTATTTATATGTTGTCTATGTTTAAGCTTGCAAAAGAATCTGAGAGTTGGGTAAGGCCAAGGGCTTAAATGTTTTTTCATTGTTTTTCTCTTGAATGTAGTTAGTTGTTAATTGTATAGACATGCACAATTCAGTGTTATGTTTATATTTCTCATACATGGTTCTTTGTGTGGAGGTGAATAGAATGGAGAGTGCTTGCACTAATACTATATGTCTAGGGCACAACCTGACTTGTTGTATAAGTTCATAGTTATTTGTTTCATTAAATTTGAGGTCAAATGTGTCTTTTTGTCCATGTATGAAATGTTCGAAAATTGGTTTCCTAATTTGAATTTCAGTGTCCTAAAAAGAGGTTTGTATAGAGAACAAACACACATATATCAATTCCTATACACAACTTTTATGATGACTCTTCAAAAATTATCAGATGATAAATTTTGCTTGTGTAGCCTACTGGAACATTGAATGACTTTTGTTATGGTTCTAAACTTGTATATACAGCAAAACAACCAATTTCGTCCCGCCCTTCTCAATTTGATGGTATACCAGTGCTTCCTGTAGAAGGGGTGGATGCTCTTAGTCCACCTGCTCTCTGGTTGAACGTACAGGTATTTTTTTGCATGCAAGCTATTGTTGAATTATCAGATTTTGGAGGATTATTACTTGACACTGTTTATGAGAGGTTGCCTTTCTTTCAGCCCTCAAAATGAAATTGTCTTGATCATCTATTTCTTTCTTAGAATATCTCACAATTGGTTCTTCAATAACAATATGTTCTTAAAATGTTTTGACTGAATATTCATATGAACTAGCATCTTAAATAGTATGTTGAATGATGCATTTCTTGATATTTAGTTTTTTGAACACTTCTATTATATCTCAATTTTAATTACATTGGACTAGCTGGGTAGTGTGGTAGCAATTTGACTCTCTTGTTTATTTCAAAGTTCATAATTTCTTCGAGGTAAGTATACATTCTGAATGAAACTGAGATTATGTTACTTTTCTGTGGGTTCTCATAATTTTTTTATGGTTGTGACAGTATTCTAAGTTTTATGAGGAGCACAATTTAAGCACCATACAGTACATTCTATCTGCAGCAAAAAGTACTAGCTTTGAATATATTTCTTCACCAGAGGTGGAATTTTTAAGAAGAATTAGAAAGGGACTCCGGAAGAGCAGGTCAAAGTTGGTACTGAGGTTCCTGGATAAGAAAGATATTGAACCATCAACAAACAAAGCATATGGCACCCTCTTGAATAATTTAACATCGCTGAAGAGCTATGCTTCTGGAATTCTAGTTCCCAAAGAATACATTTGGCCTCTTAGTGATGGTTATATACATACGCCCACAACTCTAGTGCAAGATGCCCATAAAGCAGGGCTGGAAGTTTATGCTTCTGATTTTGCAGCTGATGAATTTGTTATGAGTTATAACTATAGCTATGATCCAGTAAAAGAGTATTTGCAGTTCGTGGACAATCCAGAATTTTCTGTAGATGGTGTACTAACAGATTTCCCGGTAACAGCATCAGAGGCTATAGGTAGAATTTCCATGTTCCAAATCGTTGATAGATTCCACTTTTTATGAATGAGTTCTTATGATTATGTTGAGAATTTGTGATTTTTAGTATTTACATAATGTGGAAAGGATATTTGATTTTTCTCTTTGGAATAAAGAAAGTAATTATCTAATGTGCAGTACAGTGGAATAAGTATTTTGTCTCTCATCAGTTCAATCGATTTTAAGAAGTGCAAGCTTTCATACTTTCATCATTAGAGAATGATTTGGGGTCCAAGCAACAAAGGGTTTTGATTCTGGTAGGATATAACTGTTGTTTGAAATTGGATATCCGTATGAATGGACATAGCCTGCATTTTAACATTTATAATGTGTTAGATAAAAAAATATGAATTTTTGAAATGCGTGTTTGGTCTTTATGCAGTTAAGAATTTATATCAGTTGCACATATATTCTCAATCAGTATATACAGTGGAAGCTACGTCTTTTTTGGGCCTTTTCTGGGCATCCCTGTCAGCATAATGTTTTGGGGATGCAGAGAGATCTCAGAAACATGCCCGATCTCCCATACTAGAATGGGAATGTCCCAGAAATGACACCTAAACCCTTGTAAATGTCTGCAGATGTCAATGACATCTCTTGACTGTCTGGGGATGTCCAGCTGCCCCCAGACAGTAAATGATATAAAAAGCACACTAAAAAACAAAAAATGAAAAAAAATAAAAGGGTAGAATTCTGAGCATCTTTGATGCAGATCATACTGACTTGGAGTATCTAACGTGGAAAACACATGAAAAGGAAAAATAAAAATTGGAAGTTGAGTATCTTTGATGCTAAGTATTGTTAACATATGGTCCTTTTAGATCCACATGCAGTATTCTTGAACCTGCCTCAAGATTTTATTGTGATGTTCTTTTGTCATGTCCCCTGTTCTGACATAAGTAATTGGAAGTCCCCTGGCTTAGTATTGTGAGGGAAATAAATTAGTAATAATATCTTAAGTTGTCTTAGTAACTTTATATTATATTTCTAAAATTGGCAACTTATGCTTTATTATTAAAAGAGAGTTCAATATTAAAAAATGTTTCTAGAAAATAGGGTCAATGTAATGTTATATTAAAAATGCATGTTCTAGACATTTTTAGAATAAGCTAGAGAAGAGGTTGGGTACAGAAGTGTTGGTGTACGTTTTATCATTCACCGAACACTTTAGAATAAAAAGTCCAAAGACACTTTATCCTCTCTTGAAAAACCACCGCGTATGCTAAGATTGCGAGAAGATCATATGGCGATTCCAAGGTTTCTTTTGTTAGGTCTTGAAGTGTGGATAAGGTCAATGGTCGTTGTGATATGCTGGTAATACACAAAGGGACTTACGTGAACAAATAACTCACAAGCTAGGACTTAGACTAATTTGACAATAATGCTCTCCTTTTTCTCGTTTTGGTTTTTGGTTTGGGCTTTCAAAAAAAATGTGCAAAAGGATCAGGGTTTAGAAGTTTTATGCTAATCCTATGAACTCAAGAGACAGTAAAGACTGGGTGAAACCAATAACAACACTTTGCTTTGCCACACTGAGGACAACTACACAAAGTGAGTGCAATCTTCTAGGGGTGTGCTTATGATTTTCACGTCATGAATAACTACCATCAAATCGAACAATATTTATTTAGACAAAAGTTAAGCATCCACAATAGATAAGCTCAGGCTAACTTTACGCATCGAACGAAGAAAGTATGAGGAAAGTTTCACCAATCTCTACTATCAAATCTTTCATTCATCTAACATACATTCAACTCAAATTCTACTTTAAAATCTATTCTATGTTCTATACTAAATCTATTCTATTATTGAAGGAGATATGCAACCATGCAACCACTTGACAATAAGAAGGATTCAAAGCAAATCATGCATTTGAACTTTTATTATCCAAAGTAGCTATACGCAACAATTTCATAACACTCTCTTCACCAAATGAAAATGAGAGAATGATAGTTTATATAGAGTTTTTGAAAACAAATGAATGGTCGAGATCAATTTAAGATCAATGACAGAGATTAAAACAAATCAACCCTAACTAGGGTTTCCGAAAACAATCATCAATATCTAGTGGATGAAGAACAAGTGGCTTGAGGAGCTATCTTCTAGGAGGCGCATCCTTATCCTCTTGAGTGGCTGTGTATTCAATGAATCTAGACACTATTATGCCGACCTCTTCCATTGTGACATGTGGCAGCATGTTGTCCTTGAATTCCAGCATGTCTAAATCATTTGCACATTTGGTGAAAGCGATCTCCCACTCTAATTCTTGTCGTAGGAAGGCATCCTGGATGGTCAAGAAGTTTGACGCCTTAGTCAAATTTTGCCTCAAGATTGGCCCGTTGATGGTGAAGAAAGTCTCCTGAATTCTGAGCTTTAGATTTTCAAGCTGCATATCATTCTCTCGGACAATATCCCTCTCAAGGACATTTGCAGCCACAAGTAAAATCTTATTCTGAATTTCCCTCGTTTGCTCTTCAGCTCTAACACCATCTGCCTTCACCTTCTCCAAGACTTCGCTCCGCGCAATCAATGCCTAGTACCAGTTATTGAAATCATATGCAACACCTGCTGCAATAACTTTTTCATCAATTAGTTCCTACTTCGGAACTCCTTTCAGCACTTTGAGGCATGGGATAATTTTGTCCTGAATATCTTGGACGTTGTCCCATGCTTCTTCCAAAACTGCAATCCTTGAAAGCAAAGAGGAAGCTTGTCCATAAGCCAACATCAATCTTTCCACGAATGTATTTGCTTCTCCACTCGTGCTTGCTATCCACTCGGTTTCTTTAGCAGTGACCATCTCTTCTTCAAAATTTTTGATCGTTTCTTGTGAAGAGTTCAAAAGTGGAGGAACTATTGGGTCGGCCTGATCAATAGGTTTGGTTAAGTGCTGAATGTATTCTTTCAGGCGTTCAATCTCCTTATATTCTCTTTTCTTTGCCACTTCCTTTTCCAACCTCGCCTTGATGGTAGTGACTGAATTGTCTAAGTCTTCAACCTCTTGACCTTTTGTAGTCGGACCCAAGTCGACAGTAGTGATGCCATATTCTTGGGGAGCAATATCCTCCTTTGACTTATCCACCGTTGGTACAACAATTTGTGCTGAACAGTGACCGGCTTCGTCCCTCTGGATTGTGGAAAACATTTTGGCGGGCTTCTCTATAGTAACTGTTTCCAACCTGGCCAAGAAATCGGCCCTATCATCTTCCTCTGGAATTTCTACTGGTACTTTTATCTTCAATTTTTCCTTTAACCAATCGGGAATAGTAGGCTACTCGATGCCTTCCTCTTCCTAAGTATTTTCTGCACATGGGATATCTTGGACTCCTCTAAGAGCTTCCCTCTTGAAATTCTTCGCCCAAAATATCCATTTCATTTTCGGACTCTAGTATTTCCATGCCTATGGGAGATGGGGGTTCATCATCCTTTGGTTGGATTGGCTCAATGTTCTCCTCAAGGATTGGAGAAGGAATTCTAATTTCTGCCAAGGACTCATCCTCAATGGTCAATATCTCGTTCACATTCCTAGACATGGCGGAATGAGATGGTCCTGACCTCTGTCTCTTTTGTACAGGTTCTTCATTTACAACCCTCTTCCCTTTTGATCTTATGTAGTCATCAATTGTTTCCTTCCTTTTCCTGGGATTGGTGCTTTCAATCGGCTCATCACCTTGGGATGCACCAATATTTGAAGAATAGGATTCTGCGTCGCCCATTAAATTATAAGTTAGAGTCACATTCCTTCGCCTTAGCTCTTGGATTTGTTGATCCAACCACCACTGTGAATATTTGACATCTAGCCTCATCAAGGTGGTTAAGTCAGCAAGCTCTGGTTTTGACCATTTTATAGGAGGAAGAGGCCGATTTTCATCAAAGCCTGGCTAAATATTCTCTCCATTGTCCTCAAGCTGATCGGGCACATGGAAAAGCTCGGTTGTTCTGATTAGGTTCACAGGCAATCTGGACCATAGTCTTTTCTTGATTTCATATTCATCTGCTGCATTCGCCCAAAAATCCTCCAGGTCTATCTTATGTTTGTATTTCCTTCCATTCACGGTCCCAATGTGATGATGGGGATCAAAATCTGCTCTAGACCAGTAAGACGTGAATCGATACCATTGCATCTCCAACCTGGCACTTTTGGCTGATTGTGTCAATGGACAAGACTCTTTCATATTCCCAGTGAAAAACATAAAGGTGATGGTAGCCTTCTGCTTTGATCTCTAGAGGCCTTGGTATGTTTCCAATTGCTTGAGGACTTTGAGCAAGACCATTCTGTTAGTAGGATAAATCGGAAGTTTGTAAGGACATCCGGTGAATCCCTAAACTCTTATGTAGGTGAATCTTGGAAATTGTATAAACCAGGATCCGTACTTGCTGATCAAGGTCTTGGCCTGATGAGTAAGCCTTTGATGCGTTCCTCGCAATATTCTAGTGATGTACATTATGAAGGCATCATTCGCTCTTTTGAAGTGTGACTCTTCATAGAGCTGCAATTGGGGATAACAATCATAAGATTTGAATTCATTTTCACTGTTACCCACCATGCCTCGACAAATCAATCCGACATCTGTAAGTCCTAGCCAATAGATAGACAATATAAGAACTCATTTAGAAAGACTTTGTCCTTTCCAAATTTACTAGCTGCTCGTGGAGATTGTCATTGATTATCCGTGACCAATTGAACATCTTGACGCCCGAAGTGATCTCATCAATAAAGTAATACATCCATGTCTCAAATGGTGCACCTTGAGGGTTGCCCATTACTCTATTCCATAGCAAAATGATATCTCCATATTCTTCGTTGAAGTCAGTCCGAAGCAATTTCTTCGGCATTTTCTTAATGGAAGGCCTTGGCTTCTCTAACCACGCCTTATTGATATTTGTTGCACAAAGATCCATCTGGTCTTCATAAAATCTTCTTGCATCTTCTTTGGTCTTATATGAACGCTTCTTGATTGGCTAACTCTCTGAGATGAGCTAATATTCTCCCATCTGGCACAAAAATTTGCCTCTCTTGCGCATTGTAGTGTATGGTGCATTCTACCATCAGTTCAGCACACTCCACAGCCGGCGGAAATCCAGCTGCTTGGACAATGCCATTTCGCATCATCCGGCGAGCGATAGGTGTCGGTAGGAATCCATCTTGCCCATACATTCTCTTCTTGAAGTCTTTATAATCTACATGTCCAAGGTTGTTGTTTGTAACATTCTTCCACTTGGAGTTGATTTTTGATTCTGGCTGCAATCCTTTGCTGGCAACCTTCATCTGGGCCTTTCTCGAAGGTTCTCCTCTGGTGGTCATCAACCTGCAAGAAACATGAAGAAAATATATTAATTTTAAAATTTAAAATTCTGATTTTCTTGGACCTTTGCTTGAAATTTTCATTTTCAGCACGTTGAAAAGTTAAATTTTGTGAAAAATCAGACTGAAAATGTAATAATTTGGCTAAGTTTTTAGCAAATTTTGCTAGAATAGATAGAAGAAGCATAAAGAATCCGTCAAACTCAGATGTTGAACCTTTGAAATTATACACTTTGATGGTAATTCTGCGTTAAATTCTGTCTTTAGCTCAGAAAAAGCACGGCTATTCTTCAGAAATTCGATCCCTCAACTCATAAATTTACTTTATTCTCTGCTCTCTTCTTCAAAAATTTACTTTATCTAAAAAAAATTCCTCCTTCAAAAAATTATCTTTCACAACTTCGAGAGAGTTAAAATCTTTTCACCATTAAACTTGGAAGAATGAGTTGAAAATGACAAGTTCAACTTGTTACAAAGTTGAAGAATTTGATTATTTTAGCAAATTCATGTTTTTTCTTTGTAATTCATCGAAGCTGGACTTGCTTTCTTTTCTTCCAACATGGCGACTTAATCTTCATTGAAGATCTTTAAGACAAGTTTCTAATTTTTATCAGGGCGCCATCCTTAGCCAAAATCTTGTAGATTTTCGTTCGAATTCGAAAATTTTCTAAGTGTTGAATATCAAAAATCTCTTCGAAGTGTTGGAAAATATTAAAAATATTCTAAGTGTTTAAGTTCGAGTTTTCCAATCTTTCCAACCTTTCATCATGGCAAAATTCATTTTATTCATGGATTCCTTCTTGAAATTTGTTTGGCTTGATTTCGAATTTTAGGCTCTCCATGCCAAGTCGGACTTAATAATTGTCTTGCTATCTTTCTAACTTGGGTGGATTTCATCTTCCTCTTGCCATGATACATCTTCTCTAGGGGGACTTTGTGAGGGCTAAGACATTTTATCTCCCATCTCTCCTCTAGGCAGACTTTATGACCTCTTTGCCATCTTATCTTCAAGTGGGGCGGACTTTAGACTTCTTTGGACAAGTCTAGGCGGACTTTGTCCTTGTTTAGACATCTTCTCACTTCAACCTTGGGAGGACTTTGACTTGTCTTTGACATTGTATTTTGAAATTTATTCTCCAAGGTATCCATACTTAGCCAATTTCACAAGTTTTTCTTCCCTAGGTGTCAACACTTAGCCAAGGTATTGTTGTGACCTTTTCAGACATCGCCCCATTCAAGATGGGGGCCCCTAATTTTTGTTCCATTCTGGTCTTTTGGCTTTGGTTTTTCTCTCTCTCTCTCTCTCTGTGTCTCTTTTCTATGGTTTGCCTCTTTCGGGGATTGTGCCAGTCATTGAGTTTAAACATGAAATTTGGCCAAGTCTGAAAATTAGGGTTTCCATCCTTTTGGTCAATCTGAGGTCGAACGAAGTGAATAAATTAAAAACAGAGCTTGACGCTGTTGTTAGTGTGCTTCCAGCAAGCTACCATTGAGATTTCATCAGATTCTGAGTACTTACTATTTTTAGTAAGTGTGCAATTACAGGCAGTCCTTAAGTATTTTTGAGATTCCGACAGTCACACGACATTCAAAGCACATCAGGCTGCTCGCGTGCAAAATTTGAGCTGAAACAGGCAACTTTCTATTTTTTAGCAGTCCAGCTTCCGGGACAAATCTCAGGGCTTAGACACAGAGTTTTTCTTTGCATGTTGGCATATTCCTTCTGGGTTTTTCGAGACCTTCGCAATAGTATAACATGCAGAGTGAGACAACAACTTTTAGAGTTCAGCCTTCCGAGGCTATTTTTAGGGTTTGCATGTCGGTGATTCCTTATGGGTTTTTGAGAGCTTCGCAGTGATATGACATGCAAATGTAGATAATCACTCAGTAAGGAACTTACTATTTTAGCAGTCGTCCAGGCTTCCCAACACTTCAGAATCACGAGCTGATCGCAATGCAACAGCGAGGACAAATAGAGATCATTTGATACATGCAGAGCAAATTAGGGTTTCCAACCGGGACTGAAAAGAAGGGTAAAAAGTCAGAATTTTCGAAAACCGGTGTAAACCACCGCGTCAGCATCATATCTGCTGGTAAAATTTGAAGTCAAACGGAGCACTTACTATTTATAGTAAGTCGTTTTGGAAACAGGCTAAAAATAGCAAATCAGTTGCATGCGCCGATGTCGGCAGGCAGGTCACGTGGTGAGGAGAACGTCATTCAAATTTCAAGTCAAACGGAGTTGTGGAGATATCAGAAGCAAGCAGTTACTATTTATAGCAAATCACGTTCAGAAATGAGCTAAAAATAGCAGGCCGACTAAAAATAGCAGTGTCAACAGGCCAACAAGGTTGTGAGGATCCAGCGTTCAAAATTTCAAATCATTCTGAGCTTCAGAGATGCAAGAATTGAAGGACTTACTATAAATAGTAGGGCACAGAGAAGCTGGCGAAAACGAAGAAAAAGTGACTAAGTCTGGAGCTTCGTCCTGCAGCTACCCCAAAATGCGCCCTCCTCATAGGCATGATTGAAAATTTTCTAAGTGGTGAAGATATCTTGCTCATGCCTCCATATGCGCCCACCTTGAAAGTTTGATGAAAAAAAATGGCTAAGTTAAAAATTCGTCCACCACCTAGGCTAAAATGCACCTATGCAACAAGAAGGTCAAGGAAAGTCAACAAAGTTTATCCACCTCCTATGCCTAAATGCGCCCAGCTCAAAGTCTCATGTTGGAAAAAATTCTAAGTATAAAATTCGTCCAGCACCCATAGCAAAATGTGCCCATCTTGAGAGAAAGTCAAAGAAGTCGAAATGTTTCATCCTTCAGCATAGGCTAAATGCGCCCACCTTGAAAGCAAGATGCTAAAAATTCTCTAAGTTAGAAACTCGTCCTCCTCCTATGCTGAAATGCGCCCAAAAACAAATGAGTCAAAGTAGTCAACAAAATTCATCCTCCTCTCACCCCAAAATGCGCCCATATGAGGCCATATGGAGACAAAAATGAAGAAGTTGAAAGGTCACTAAGGCGTTGAAAATGCTTCATCCTTCAGCTTAGGCAAAATGCGCCCAAATGAAGGCATGTGAGGACAAAACAAAGGCATGCAAGGTTAGAAAAGGACAAAACGTCTCCATGCAAAATTATACATGCAAAGATGTAAGATGAGGACAAATGAAGAGATTCTTGGGTAAGACTTAAGTCTACCTGGATATCTAAATGCGCCCAAGTGTGGATGAAGACAAGTGAGGTGCTAGGCGTTGAGAATGTTCTCCATGAGAAGGAAAATGCGCCCAAAGTGATTCAAGTGTGAGGTAAAGTGGTAAGGCGTTGAAAGTGTTAAGTGTTGGAAATTTTTCTAAAGGCGTGGTTTTATCCTTCTTCAAGTTGAATATGCGCCCAAGGTGTTGATGAATATTGCCAAGCATTGGAATTTTAAAATGAAAGATATCCCCCATGATGTGCCAAATGCGCCAAGACACAAGATGAATAAAAGAAAATATCTAAGGCGTGGCTAGTATCCTTTTGCAAGTGTGAAGTGCGCCTAAGATTTAAATAAAAAAAAAAAAATGCTAAGTGATTCAAAATTTTTCTAAGGCACAAATATTTTCTTCCTTAGGAAAATCACGCTTAAGTCTAGTGAGGTGATAAAATTTTCCTGAGGCGTGAGCAAATTTGCCAGTGGATGAAGTCAGACGTTGGCAGTGCAGGAACAATAAAAAATTTTCCAAGTCGGAGCAAGGAAATACTTTAGGATTGAAGAACGGAATCAAATTTGTTAAATTTTTTTTTTTTTTTTAAGGTACAAAATTCAAGAAAATTAAATGAACCCGTTCGTTGTGCACCCATGAGTTCGATGCGTTCTGAAGGAAATTTTCCTCTGGGTATTGAAGATTATCGATGAGAAGTTGATTTTAAAGTCTTCCATGAACTCTTGGAAGTTAAAGCGTGAAAATCTGGTAAGTAAGTCGAGTTTATATTATAAAGTGTTCTAATACCCTTCACCTCGCTTGTTTTGCAGGAGGAACGTCGAGATCAAGTGGTGATGACTTAAGTGATCCAAGATGACATTTCAACCTCGAAGGAAGAAAAGTTACAGGAAAATGGCTAAGTGTTGAGACTTAGTGACAAAGAAGGAGCGTTTTCAAAACTCAAGATGGAGAAAAGAGTGGAAGTTCGAGCAAAGTTGAAGAACAACGTCAAGAAGAAGATCAAGAATAGTGTGAACGCGTTTCAAAGTTGGAATCTTCTAGAAGGATGGTGGCCATTAATTGCTCATTTATTGCCCCACTTTCCATTATGGCGGTTTTTACGGCGAATCTTGTTTAGGGCTGAGGTGGCACAATCTGGGCCATCCAGCCGATTGTAATCTGAGCCGTCCGTTGGACTTGGCCATCTATAAAAGGGGGAGTCCCCCTCATTTGTACCTCATTAAATTTAGAAGTAGAAGCAGAGCTTAGAGAAGGAGTAGAGAGAAATTGATAGAGTAGAAAGTAAAGTAGTTTAGATTGAAAAGGAAGGAAAGTCTTCCCTTTGGATACTTTGTAAGAAGTTGTCATGTATGCTTTCATAATAAAAGAATTTTCATTGATGGTGATTTCTTCTTTGTTATGAGTAGTTGTTGAGGCTTCTTCGTCCTTCCAATTCACGTAGCATCTTGAAGTAGCTTAAAGTAAAGTAGATTTCATTTCATGCAAGTACTTAGCGATTGTGGAATGTGATCGATTTGAACAAGACTTCGCTTGTCCATACCACTAGCGGGCTCGCTGACGGTGGGTTCGCCTTGCGTGGTCAACTGGAACTTTGTGAAACTTAACTTCGATTATGGTTTATATGTTGGCATGTGTCGTCGTGATGGTGTCTTCATGCTAGATCGTGATTTGAACATTTTGAGTCACTCCTCTGAAGATTGCACCAGTTCCGCGGAAGCTGTCCGAAGTGAGGCAAAACGAAGCTTGGTTGAAGTCTGTGAGAATTGATCGCCGTGTCCCACGCTTTAGAGTAGACTATAACATTCTTATCCCTAAACTCATTTAAATTCAGTTCATTTCTAGTTAGAATTAGGAAACCCTTACTCACTTGCCAAATCATTCGAATTACATGAAAGCCCTTAGTCCGCTGTCTGTTGTCAATTGTCGAACAATTGTGTAAGTCCCCTTGAAATACCAGCAAAATCACATCGAGCCAACTAAGTCTATTTGCATTAAAGGAACCTTGGAGTTAAATGTATGATCTATCTCGCAATCTTAGCATGCAGGAAACTTTGTTCAAGAGAGGATAGGGTATCCGTTGGGAAACTTTATTCTGTGTTGGTGCGGTCGCAAAAACCACGTCAACAGGTATCAAAACTTAGCCAATTTTATGAGTTTTCCTTCCCTCTCCTTGGCTGGGCGGACTTTAGCTTTGTCTTGCCATCTCTCCTTCCTCTTCTAGGTGGACTTCATCACATGTTTGCGATTTTTTTAGGGCGGACTTCACTTTAGCCTTGATATCTTTACCTTAGCGTCTAGGCGGACTTTACCTTCCTTTGGACAAGCATGGGCGAACTTTGCTCTTGTCTTGCCATATCTTTTCTTTTTTCCAAGCGGACTTTACCTTCCTTTGGACAAGCGTGGGCAGACTTGATCATTTGCTTGCCATTTTCCATCTCTCCCCAAGGCAAACTTCATCAACACTTAGGCAAATTTTCCTTCTTGGCCTAGGGCGGACTTTGCTTGTGCTTGGACAAGTGCATGGCGGACTTTGCTCTTGTCTTGCCATCTCCATGGCAGACTTGATGACTTCCATGCCATTTCTACCTTGGGCGAACTTGAGGGCTGGCTTGACATGCTTGACACTTAGGCAGATTTCTTGTTATCATCTGGATCATCTGAACAAACCCTCGTCAGGCGATTTTTTCTTTCTTTTTATGATTTTTGCTTGCTTTTTACTCTGGGAGGTGCAATACTTTGATTTTGAAGATAAAAACGTTGATACCATGACCGGTGGGACCCAAACCTTTGCACTTTCTAAAAATAGCAATTACTAAAAATATAAAAAAGCAAAAAGCAAAATTTCTAAAAATAGTAAATCTCAGATTGGTCCAAAAGTGCCAAAAATAGAAAAAGCAGAATCCCTAAAAAATAGGAAGTGTCAAAATTGACTCAAAGCAATGGCGTTCTTCATCCTTCGGACCTTCTGAGTACTTTGATGACGTCCAGGCACTATTCTGGGCTTGAATTCTCAACTTGGCTCAGATGATTCCTCAAAGCTCTAACTCCAAACTCTCAAAGCAATGTACTTATGAAATTGTAACGCTAAAGCAAAACGCTAAAAGCAAACTACTGGGGGTCCCCATTTGCAATGGGGCGATGTGTGAAATAGGTCACAAGAAGAAGAAAGTATCCATTTAATGAAATCAAATCTCTTGTTCTCTGAAAGCAACACTTGTTCATCTTCTTGCTTGACAATGAAAACGCCTTTTGGTATTTTGGGATTTGAGGATGAAAACGCTTTGGTTCTTCATGGTGGTTTCATTTAGAGATCACATATGTGTTGAAGTTGTAGAAGTATCTGCAAGCAGAAAATCTAATCGTTGAATTAGAGGATCCAGTGCCTAAATAGTTGAAGTTGCACAATTTGGAAGAGGTTGTACCAGTTCTAGCTAGGCAGTATATTCTTATTTCTCTGCTGTACATCATAAGAAGGGGTCATGTGGAGTTCGAAGGATGTTATATCACATGAAAAAAGAATCACAATATATGTTTGAGTATATGAAGAGTATGTACCCTTTCATAACCTGGTCATGTGGTTTGGAAGGATCCATACTTGTGCTAGAAGTTTCCGCACCTACTCACAATTTGATAACCGTACATCAGCTGTGGTACCATCTTTCAAATAGCAGCCGTACCACTTGTATTTGCTGTTATTTTCCTGTCCTGGTGCTCTATTTCTGGGCCACTGTATCACTTCAGACAACAATTATTTTTGCTGTACAATTCAAAAATTATTCATTTTCCTCTATAAAGGCTTGTCATATAATTTAGAGTCTCCTAGGACATCATTTCTGGTATTAATCTGATATTTCTGATTTGCTTTCAGACTTATCTTTTGACTTATAATGAGGGTCTTTGAATATCATCACAGCTGGTTGAAATATATGTTCACATGGGTTTCTGCTTGAGTAAATGTATGTTTCCAACATTGATAATCTTTAGTTTGATTAAGTAACCTGTGTAGTTCTCTTCCGGATTTAACATAGATTTTGTAATTGTTTTGGAAGGCTTGTTACTAGAATCAGCATATCATTAGTTTCAGATTTCGGAATTGCATGTACTATAGGTTGTGTGGCCTTCCGCTAGCAAGTATAGTGATCTAATATTGTTGATAGCCTAATCACCATATGTTCTCACCCTGCCCATTCTGAGATCTTGATGATCAAAAGGTGTAAGGTTCATGCATTGACATTGAGAAATATTCAAGTTATCGAAATATTCCAATTTGGGACATTATGTCTTTATAGAAAAAGCTTAGCTCATGGCATGTATCATAGGTTGTGTGGCCTGCTGCTAGCAAGCATAGTGATCTTATATTGTTCATAAGCTAATCACCATATGTTCTCACCCTGGCCATTTTGAGTTCTTGATGATCAAAAGGTGTAAGGTTCATGTGTTGACATTGAGAAATTTTCAAGTTATCAAAATATTCCAATTTGGGACATTACATCTTTGTAGAAAAAGCTTAGCTCATAGCATGATCTATGGGACTCAAATAAATAGGGTTATTTTCTTGGACAAATATTTTTAAGAGATTGGCTATTAATGACAATTTTGAGTCAACTCATAGGTTCACAACATCTTTTTGTGGGAAGAAACAAGTTTGGAATGCGAGATAGATTGATAAAATGGGCCGACCCATATTAGATATGAATAATAGGTTTTGTAAAATAGAACTAGGCTGAACTTTAATGGAGCTAATGAATTGAATTTGATACATAAATAAATAGGTGATGAAGTCAATTCAACTTAAAAACCAAACATTTGGGTCATTTGTTGTTCTTTCAAAGTTAAGGGATAAGTGAAATATTATACATATGCTCATAGACAATAAATATAGTTAGTGTACAATGCCTTTATTATGTTTTGTTAATATGGTTGCATTCAACTATGTACTAATTGCTTGTCAAATTTTTGGTAGTTATAGGAGTCCATTGGTAGATAGTTGTATTGTGCTTATCAATTGTCGGGATATTTAAATAAATTGTGCATAGTCAAGGAGTTTAGTCCAATACTTGATCATCATTGGTCTACTTCTATAGGAATTACATGTGAATAAAGATATATTTTTACTACTCTATTTGATATGCACTATTATTTCTTTTCATTATTTCTAGTACTAGTTTTATTAGATGAAAGAGTAAATATTGATGTTGTTTCCTTAAAGAAGTCATGTTCGATTTAAGATACTCATGCCCTTAGACTCCAATAAAGGTGGGAAGAGACCACAATGTGGTAGGACCAAGAGATTAGGTGATTTTTAAGGTTGAAAGAACAAAGAGAATAGAGGAGATGATAACAAGATGTAGCCAAAGAGTCTTTATTAGTGCAATTTGAAGTCAAAGTCTATCTTGAAGTAGAAGTCAGAGTTTGAGTGCAAGTTAGAGTAGTAGTTGGGAGAAAAGATATTATAACATTCAACTCGCTACAAGCAACCATACAAAGGAAGAGTGGGTGGAATTGAATGAAGCATATGTCAACCTTGTAGACCATGTAGATGAGGAAAGTCATTGTTGGGAGGCAAAGTTGAAAGACTCCTTCATAGAGGGAGAAAGTGAAGCATATGAAAGCAACCTTCAAAGCATTGAAGAGTTGTTAGTAGAAGTAGAAGAAATCAAGTCAAAAACTCCAAGGCTATGGGTTTGAGCATATAAAGAAGAAATTGAAGGTAAAACAAGTGTGTGGAATGTTGAAGCTATAGGAAGAGTAGAGGGTCTCCATGTGTCTTAGAGTGCCAGAGGACATTGAACATCTCAATCAAAACTTTCTTGTAGTAGGTTCCAGGCACTAGGTTTGCATTAGAGTAAAACTATAGTGACTCCCCCTCAAGCCTTAGAGTAGAAAGACAAAGCTGCCTAAATTTCTAGATGGATTAGAGGATCGAGTAAGGCATTGTAAGAATTGCTATCTTACCCCAAGTTTCCGGGACGGGGATGGTTGGAGACGGTGGGACGCATCCCCAAGTCCCTGATTTTTCAAGCCAATTTTGGGGACTGCTATATAAAATATTGGAAATTTTTTAAATATTCATATAAAAACATGGATAAAGCAAGCAATAATAGATTATAAAACCTTAACATATAACATTTGTGTTCAAAATTCATTGTCAATAGTCAATCTGCATTTAGAATTAAATATTCATTGTCAGATATCCTTCTACCACACTATATTGAAATATTTAAACCCTCAAATTAGGTGCTACTACTAGCCAATAAAAGTTGAATACCTTTCTAGTAGAAGCAACATGAGTCCTAAACTCCCATGACTATGCATTCAGAATTAAATATTTAAAGTGAAGTAAGTTTTTTTATTTTTTTTTAAAGGCTGCCTAGTGCCGGAGTCCCCTTTCGCCCCTGTGTTTCCGGGACAGGTATGGGGACGGGGATGGCGGATTTTAAGCCAGGGACGCGTCGTCGGGTAACATAGAAGAATTGTGAAACTATTTAGGCGGCAAATGGTCAAGACAATAAAGCATATTTGTTATGGTAGTTTCTAGCCGCCTTAAGAGGTGTGTCCATTGATTGTACATAGTGGTTGAACTAACCTCTTGAATATAAGAGGGAAATTATTGAAAGGTTACAAAGAGAAATACAAATTGCTTTGAAATGATAACAAAAATGTCATAGAAATCTACAACACTAGACAAGGTAGGCATGAAACTATAAGAGCTTATAATCATAGGCTCAAATGATTACTTGTAAAATTAAAAATATAATTTGCATATAATTTAAAGAAAAGATGGTTCATTGAAGGCCTTAGCCTTTCATTAAGAAACAAGATTAATGTTTTGCCACATTCATCTTATGCTAAAGTGTGTATAATAGAGAGATGGGTATAGAAAGTGAGAACAACATGCCTTGATGATCTAAAAGAAAAACAAGTGAAGGTGATGGATCAAAGTAAAGTAGTGACTGTGAATTTTGAATAGGCAGTACTAAGAGACATCCTATGATTATGGAGTTGAAGGCAGAGAAAAATCTAGCAAAGAACCTAAAGAACCATAGTTAATTGCCCAAAGAAAATGTTGTCTGATATTTGTCAGGTTATGGATTGTTTACTTGCTTATTCTACTTTGTCAGATTTATAGAGTAAATAGAAATAAAAAAATTACAAAACAATAATATAACTTAATTGCAACAATGTTCCATAAAGATATAGCTTTATTCTTGCTCCTTAGATATGCAAGGTATACAAGAATATCATAACACGCGGTCGCCGACTACATGTACAAATGAGAAATATATAGTCCAACTGACATTGGATGAGAACGCCAACCGTTGGCAACAGCCAAGTAATTATCAACTGTCGAGGAAGAATTAATTACATTTTATGTATTTGTTTACTTGTTGAACTACATCAAACCCCCCAAAAAGAAAGTCGTCTTCCAGATGACAAGACTAAAACGGGGATTGAAATATATCCACAACTACTGAGGAGGGTGAGAAGACGTCCTTGGATGCATAGACGATGAAGGTGTGGACGTAGAGGTTTGGAGCTGCCTCAGTTGATGAACCTCCTCAGTATGCAGCTTCAGATGTTGAGTTGTTGTCAACTCTATTTCTTGTGTCGTCTTGACGATATGGGCAGCCTCCACCAGCTGTTGTTTGGTTTGCTACATGTAATGTCCCCTTCTTAGCCAGTTCCAGTTGCAAAGGGTTTAGCCTATTATTTTGACCTATTGTGACCTTTTCACGCATCGCCCCATTCAAAATGGGGACCCCTTTTTTTTTGCTCCATTCTGGTCTTTTGGCTTTGGTTTTTCTCTCTCTCTCTCTCTCTCTTCGTCTCTTTTCTGGTGTCTGCCTTTCCGGGGACGTTCCCGTCTACGAGCTTAAACGTGAATTTTGGCCAAATCTGAGAATTAGGGTTTGTACTTTCCCGCCAATCTGAGGTCAAGCAAGGTGAATAAATTGAAAATAGAGATTGACATTGATGTCGGTATGCTTCCAGCAGGCTTCCACTGAAATTTCATCAGATTCCAGTAGCTTACTATTTTTAGTAAGTGTGTAATTCAGGGCATTCCGTCAGCATTTTTGAGGTCTTAACAGTCACATTGCGTCCAAAACACATCAAGCTGCTCATGTGCAAAATTTGAGCTGAAACAGACAACTTACTATTTTTAGCAGTTCAGCTTCCGGAGCAGATTTCAGGGCTTAGATGCAGAGTTTTCCGGCGCATGTCTGGATATTCCTTCTGGGTTTTCAGAGACCTTCGCGACAGTATAACATGCAAAGTGAGATGACAACTTTCAGAGTTCAGCCTTCAGAGGCTATTTTTAGGGTTTGCATGTCGGGGTTTTCTTTGCATGTCTGCATATTCCTTCTGGGTTTTTCAAGAGCTTCGCGATGATGTGATATGCAAGCGAAGATGGTCACTCATTTAGGAATTTACTATTTTTAGCAGATGCATCCCGACAGCTGCCTCCCAGCACTTCAGAATCACGAGGTGATCGCAATGCAACAGAAACGAGAACAAACGAAGATCATTTGATATGCATGCAAGACAAATTAGGGTTTACATCTTCGGGACCCAAAAAGAGGGGTAAAAGGTCAAAATTTTCGAAAACTGGTTTAAACCACCGCGATCAGCATCCTTCAAGCTATCTGCCGGTAAAATTTCAAATCAAACGGAGCACTTACTATTTATAGTAAGTCATTTCAGAAACAGGCTAAAAATAGAAAGTCAGCATCAGGCACCGATGTCGGCGGGCAGGTCACGTGGTGAGGAGCGAATCATTCAAATTTCAAATCAAACGGAGCCGTGGAAATATCAGAAGCAAGCAGTTACTATAAATAGCAAACCACCTTCAGAAATGGGCCAAAATAGCAGGCCAACCCGAAATAGCAGTGTCAACAGGTTGATGAGGTTGTGAAGAAGCAGTGTTTAAAATTTCAAAACGATCTGAGCTTCAGAAGTGTGAAAATCAAGGGACTTACTATTTATAGTAAGGCATGAAGAGGTTGGCGAAGACAAAGAAAAATTGGCTAAGTCTGATATTTCATCCTGCACCACCATGAAAATGCGCCCTCAAGGATGAAGAGGCATAAAATTTTCCAAGTCAGAATAAAAATCCTCCTGCCTAGCTAAAATGCGCCCATCCAAGGTAGTGAAAGTTGAAAAAATTTCTAGGGCACAAGCTTCGTCTTGGTCACTAGGTGAAATGCGCCCTCCTCACAAGCCAAAGTTAAAAAAAATTCTAAGTATAAATATCCTCCACCACCCCCCAAAATGCGCCCGTCCTTCATGTATGTGGAAATGCGCCCAAATGGGGCCATGTGAGGACAAAAACAGGGAAGTCAAAAGGTCACTTGTTGAAGGCGTTGGAAGTTTCATCCTCCATGCATGGAAAAATGCACCCATCCTTTACACCTTGCTAAATGCACTCAAGCTAGTCAGCAAGTCAACAACTTTCATCCTCCTCCTAGGCTCAAATGCGCCCAAGTGAGGGCATGTGAAGACAAAATTCAGGAAGCTCAAGGGTCACTTGCTAGGCGTTGAAAGTCTTCATTCTCTTGAACATGAGAAATGCGCCCAAGGTGTTGAAGGTGAAGTAAGAGGTGCTAGGCGTGGTGAAATTTAATATTCTCCTTCAAGTGTCATTTGCGCCTAAGGTGGTGGGGTAAAATACAAGGTGGTGAAAACAAAGTTAATGCTAGGCGTTGGAAGTTTAATAGAAAATATTACCAAGGCGTGGGAATTTAAATATGCTAGGCGTTGAAGGTGGAGATGGAAAACATTACTAGGCGTGGTGAAGTTGAATGTTCCTCATGATATATGATGTGCGCCTAAGATTTAAATAGAGAATATTGCAAAGTGATAAAATTTTCCTAAGGTGTTGGAAATCGCCAAATGAAAAATAAAACATGTTAAGTATGATGTGCCTACAGGTAGATTTTCCAAGTGAAGATAAAAATTTCCACCACTGGCAAATGAGCATGGATGAAATAAAATTTTCCTCACAGGCAAGGTGAACGAAGTTGAAGAGAAATTTCCAAAAGTGCAAAGTGATTCAAATTTTTTTCTAAGGCAAAGTATTTTCTTCCTTAAGAAAATACGCCTAGACTTGGAAGATGATGAAATTTCCTGAGATGAGTAAAATTTGTCGAAGATGAAGTTTGAGAATGCTAGCATTGCAGGATAAAAAAAAAAAAAATTCTTCAAGTTTGAGCAACACAATACAATCACAGAGATGAAGAACGGGATTAAATTTCATAAGGAGATTTTTTTTTCTAAGGTTCAAAATTTTAAAAATTTAAATGAACCCGTTCGTTGTGTACCCATGGATTCATCATGTTTTGGAGAAAATTTTCTTCTGGGTACTGATGATCTTCGATGAGAAATGGATTTCTATGTCTTCCGCACTTCGCCGAGGCCTTCAGAATGAAGAATTTAATCGGCGCTCGAATTATGAATTTTCCTAAGGGAAAATTTTAAAATTTTCTAAGGCAAATTTGAATAAAATGGTTTTTGAAAGAAAAATGCTTCGACGATGAATTTAAAGTGAATTGCCTAGATATTTTTGATTGAATTCTTCACAGATGAATTTTCCAGAGCGTCAGAGGTGATTAAAATTTAAAATTTGCAAGACAGAACTTCGGCTGGTGAATTGAAATTGCCAAAAGATGAATTTAAATTAAAGATTTTCGAAAGTGAATTTAAAAGATGCCAGTCAAAGTTGATCTTCTAGAAGAATAAGATTCCAGACGTTGAAAGACAAGTGTCAAAAATACCAGAGAGGGAAAATTCGAATTCTTGAAGTGGAGTAGTGGAGATTTAATGCACTGGCTATACTTAGCTCCTTCTAGAATTCGATTTTTGCTATAAAAATGAGAAGTTTTTCATTTCTCCTCACCAATTGAAGGAATTCGAATTTGCTCTGGGTCTGAAGCTGAAAATTGCTAAGGCTGCAAGTGTTGAAGAAGTTCGAAATTTTGAAGCTGGAGAGTGAGTTGCTGAGTGGAAGGCGTTGGAAGTTGCTGAGACTGAAGTTCGAATTTTCTTGAGGGAAGTGCGCACTTGTTAATTTGCTGATTGAAGAAGTACGAATTTCAAAGAGTGAAGTTACTAAAGTCTGCAGTTGCTGAGTAAGAAGTGCGAACCTGCTAAGTTATTTGAAGTTGAAGAGGTGCGGATTTTAAAAGGTTCAACTGCTGAAGTAAAGTGGACGATTTTGTCAAGGCTAAATTTCATTGAAGTTGCTGAAAGTGTTGAATTTGTTGGGACTTTCTAAGTGATTGAAGCTTGAAATCTGTTGAAGGAGAAGTAGAGGTTTGCAAACGAGAAATAATATTGCAGCTTCTCAAGTTCTTGAAGTCGAATGGCAGCCCTGCAAAATGTTTTATTTTTCTAAGTTAATTTGCTAATGGATGTCTATTGTTTTGCAGATGGCTGAAGCAGGGAGAACTGGCAAGGACAACAATGGTGCATCCAGACAAGCTGTTATAAAGAAGCTGAGCAAGTCTTTCATGCCAGAATCGAAGTTTACTTCGAAGTTGGGCAAGCTGGCGGATAGAAATCTGGGTTCTGTCAACTTGGAGACTTTCAAGAAAAGAATGTTGGGAATTGGTAGTCATCAACCTTCGAACACTTCACACAACATTGTTCGAAGTGGATTATATGCAGCTGCGGGTTTCCCACCAGCCATTCAGTGTTAGGAGCTGATGATGGAGTGCGCCAACTGCTATGAGAAGGATCACAGACCAATCATGTCACCAGATGGTCAAGTGCTCGCCAACCTCACTCCTTCAGCTATTGACGAAGCTTTCGGAATCCTAGTGCATAGGAACATGATTTACAAATCAAGGGAGCGAGCTGAGCGAATGTATGCTTCTGCATTCGAGAGATGTACAGAGACAATCAATACTCACTGGATGAGCAACCCCAAGCCCTCTCGTACGAAGCTGCCGAGACAAATCATAGCAGATGACTTGAAGCAGGAGTATTGTGATCTTATCATGATGCTGAGTCGAGTTGGAGGTTGCCCACAATCTTTTATTTTTGAGCCATGGATGTTCTATTACATCAACCTCGTGCTAGAAGGAAAGGAGTACGTCAACTGGGCTGCAATGATCAGTGACAATTTGCACGAGCAGCTCATGAGCTTGAGAAGAACGAAGACATTCTATATGGGCTCTTACATCATTAACATGCTGGCCCGTATGACGAAATATAGAGGAATTTCATATAAGGAGCCTGTTGGCTATGGTTCTCATTAGTTTAAAATTCATGAGGCTTGTCCGCAGTTGCACTTGACAAGTACTACTCATTACAAGCGTGTCAATGACGCCTTCACCATGCACATCGCGAGATTGCTTCAGGAGCGGATGCATCACAGGATCTCGAGGGAAGCCCAAGAATTGATTGAGAGGTATGGGTGCTGGTTTATACAATTTCCAAAGTTTTCTTACATAAGGCTGCAAGGATTTTCTTCATATCCATATAGGCTGCCTAAGTACCCAACCAACAGAATATTGATGTTAGAGATATCTAGGCAATTGGTTGCCTACGATAAGATTCAAAAAAAAAAGAAGGGAGGAGTTGACTTCCCAATTGTCATGGGCAATTCAAATGAAGTGTGTCCTTCATTACAGGAAGCTAGAGAAGCCGAGAGCGAGCTTTAGTTTTATCACTTTTCCTATCACACCAGCCGAGAGCACTATGATCCGCATAACAACATCAAATGGGCACTGTCAGAGGAATTTAAACATAAGGCAAACATTGAGGATTATTGGGCTGATGCATCGGACAAGGCTGAAGTCAGGAAGAGAGTGTTCTCTGGGTTGCCAATAGGCATGATTAGAGAGTGTGAAGTCATTCCAATACCAGACCAGGTGGATGAGGACATGAGCGTTGTCCATCCAGATTATGAGGTAGTAAGGGATACTCCACTTCCGCTCCCGGATTGGTCAGAACCAGAGATTGCTGACTTGGACACACTTTCTATTCCAGTCTTGACATTTACTAGAGCATGGGTTGACAGACGTGTGAGCAGGTTGAAGAGTAGGTCAATTGCATTGACTTACAATTTGATGGGAGATCACAAGACACCCACCACCAGCAGGAAGAAACAAATCACACGAGGTTCGGAATCTCGAAGGAAAGAGCCAGTTCGGCAGGAGCCTGTTTAGCCGGAACCTCCACGAGTTGTAGTTGAATCACCCACGCCATTAGAGACACGTTCTCCAAGTATACAAGAGGTTTCTTTATTTGCTGATCAAAGGAATGCATTGTGTTACATCCCAAATTGTGACGTTACAATTTACCATTACTAGATATAGTAAATGTGAATTATGGAGGTGAATTAATGATGCTTGTACCTTGTTTTCAAAATGAATGTTGTTTCATTTGATGTTATTCTTGGTGAAATACTACATAAATGAAAATAGAAGGTTATTGATTTGTGAATAATCTAACATTTGAAGCGTTCCATGTATTCTGCTTTGTTTTGAGCATATGACTCCCGTTGTTGTGTCATGGTGTGCAGGTAAGAGGACCAATCCTCCAGGCAGAGGAGGGATATCACTCGGGGAGGAGCTTGGTCGGGTAAACAGTAACGAGTACCAATTGGACATACACAAACTATAGACTGAGTAAGCTAAGTCATTGTTGTGGTTAAGGGTAAGTCATCTGTAGGCTTGTTTAGTATCATTAGGAGTCGTATCTTCTTCTGAATGTGTAAATAAGTGATGCTTGCCAGTATAATCTTAGGTGGAATAATATTTCTTGTTAGAGGTGGGTACGTGTATATATACATATGAATACGATATGTACAAGTATCCATAAGTGCATTCATGTCGATACAACGTATTAGAGCAGATGGATATGCCATACGTGTACGTCGATATGAGTGTATTTATGAATACTTATACGTAAAGTAAATATACAGGTATATACACATGAATACGTATCCACAGCTAACTTGTTGTTATAAGTATATTGTGACGGTATATAACCTCAGAATTTATACATACACATATATATACATATACATGACGTATAGTATTGACTGGTTCACAGTATACGTACGTATAATGTAAATTAAAACTATATTATATAAATATTTTAATAAAATAAAATATATATAGATGTATTTAAATAAAAGATTTAAATGAAATTTAAAATAGTGAAATGAGACTATATCATGAATTAGAGAATATAACGTTTTCTTTAAAATGATGATTTTCTCTAAGATGTAAATACTTCTTTGAATCGAAATATATTAAGAGAGTTAAATATTTGTAAAATACAAAATACTTCAAAGAGAAAAGTCAAAATATAATTTTAAAAGGAAAAATCTTTAGAAAGCCATTCCCGTGAAAATGAAATGGATGCCTGTAGCGCGCGACCATCGCCAGGATAACAGAACGCAGCTAGAAAGAAGGCGCTCACAGCCCGGGAAATGAGAAATGTGGACGCCTTCTGATAAGGGACTTAGTCTCAGCATTAATATTTACTTATCCTTACCTTTTGAAATGCGCATTAACCTGTAGGTGGCGTTTTACAGTTTCGAGTTGAATTGTTCATGATTTGCTGGCTTAAAGGAAGTCGAATCACCTCCATTTTTAATGACTTAGGGTTTAAGAATCCGCCAAGTATCATTTTGACTAATTATGGGCACTTGTTGTCAATCCGCATGCCTTCTTAAGTGGAAAACTGTTGCAATTCAGGCCTATTTATACACGCCCTTCCATTCATTGCAGAGACACGCATTGAGCAATCTGAGTTTAGTATATTGAGCCGTCCCTGTTCCTTCATCCAACACACATTTTTGGAATTCGGGTTTGGTCTCATTGAAAAAAAAAGACAAGTGTTTCTGAGTGTTAATTTTCTGAGAGTGAGAATTATTTTGCTAAGAGAGTTTTTGAGAGCATTTAGCAATTTTGTGAGCAAATTCAGAGTGTTCATCCTTCGTAGAGTGAGCTTTTAATCTACTAAGAAGTCCTTTGGCTGGAGGCTATAGGTGTAGCAAATTCTCACTAGATCAACACCTGTGGAAAGCTCTTGTCAGGCATGTTAACTCTTTTACTTTTTCATGAAGTTGTTATTCTTCTTTGGTCTAGAAGAGTTTACAAATAAAAGTCCCCTTTCATTGAAACATAATAGGGAAGGAAGGGCGTTCTTTATGGTATACTTGGAAAGGATTTCTAAAAAGATTGCCTTAATTATAGAAGTGTTGTTGAACCATTAAACAAGTGGAAAATTTGTGAAATAGGAAGGCTAATGCATGTTCTATACTATTAACTCTTGCATTAAATAGTAAACGGATTTATTGTTCCATTGAAGAGTAAATTATATTAATTAGTAGATGGATTTACTGATCTATTGAAGAGTAAATTGGATTATTTGTATTGACTCCTTATAAGGAGTGTATGTTTGCATATAGCTATTTAAATACTAAGGAATGAAATGAGGGTATTTAATAAGTTACCGATCACAACTAGTTGAAGATTAACTTAGTCAAGTGATTAAAAGCTCCTAGGATGAGAAAGTTCCGTATAAGGGAGATAGTTGTGAGTACTTGTTAAATTGTTCCCCTTTCTAGTAGTTAACTTGAAGTAGGACGTCTAGGGTATGTACTACCCCGATAGACCAACCTACGCGTAGTGTAAGAAAGCCTTAATGTAAATCGGCCCTGAGTAGTGCATATGATAAATGACCTTCATTCGAAGTACTGAATGATAATACTTTGGCCAAAGTAGTGAAATGTACAACATTCACTTAGGTGTGAAATAGTTGAGACTACACTGTCAGTTCATTGTGATCCCGAAGTACATACTAGTTCAAGAGATGCCGTATGCACAGGACCTAGTAATGTAGGAACACAACACTATGTTCAGTTGGTAATCGTTAAAGGATACCCTACCAATCTCTTCTTCGAAGGGAGGGCCATCTATCTAACGATAGGTGTGCGGGGGACCGCATTATAAGTCCGTGGTTGGTGGAAAAGCGCCCGAGTAATGTTTCTCCTCCTCAGCAAGCGGCCGATGTACCAAGATTTGAAAGGACGGATTCCTGGACCTTCTTACTACTATTTGTTCTAAAGCTCACTGGAGCTATGTTAGTTCAGGTATGTATTCATGTTTCATGTACTTGTGAAGTTATTATATTGAGATGGAATCTTTATTGTAAATTGATATAGCATCATGTTCATGTTTTATCAGTAAAGAAAAGGAAAATTTTTATTGCAATGTCATGATAACACGTTTACATACTTGTAAGATATAAATTATGAAAATTTTAATTTTACTGAAGGGTCAGGTTGTTTCACATTGAATCAGGTGCAGGTGGTACAAGAGAATAATCAGCCACCACGGAGAGAGTCAGTTGGCCAGAGTGTCAACGCACCTACTAGAGATGATCAACAAACTGATGAGGGGACTGCTACTGACCCTCAATTTCAGCAAGAATTAGAGGCGGCTTTAGAGGATGATTACATAGTTTCAGGAGATACTCAGCCACTTGAGGCCGATGAGCCTCACCAGAATGATATAGAAGTTGAACAAGTTCGTGAAGTAGAGGCACAAGAACAACAGCCATTTGATATACAGTACCTGATTGGCTCAGAGATAGGATGAGAAGAAGCCCCAATGAAGAGATGGATCCAATAGTTGAAATGGAAGAGTTTTTGAACAGGATCAGCGCGACTCCACAAAAGAAGAGAGCACGAAAGTTTTCAAAGATATCAACTGATCAGGATGGCTCTCGCACCCTTCACGTGGCAGTGCCACAGGTTGATTGTGACCGAGATGAAGCAGTACCCGAAAACTATGTGGTCACAACTCTAGAGTTAGGACGCCCCACAGGTGCACAAATTGTAGAGTGTGATAACTCCTACCACGCCCTCAAGGACAGATTATTTAAAAAGGAAGGAAAGTACAAGAAGTTGAAAAGAGAGCATAGGGCTTTGATAGGATATATGTAACAGTTGTCTCATCCTCGTGGCCAGGAGATTCCAGCGATAGAGCTTCCAGCTGACATACCTAGAGAGTCAATCAGTGGCTTGTTGGAGTTAGAGAAGATGGCACAGGAGGTAGACAAGTGGGTCACGGGAGTTCGTGTTGAGACAGAAAAATTTATGGAGGACCTTGCTCTTGCTTTTTAGCAGGCTTCTAGTATTTTGGCACGGATGGAGGCAGTTGATCAGGCCTGGGGTGATGCTTCTGTATATCAGAGCAAAGTAATTCAGCGTCTTGAGGCATTGAGACATGTTCCTTTGCGGTTGCTGATTGATGGAGGGGTCATTCAGGAGAATGACAGGTATGACTTTTCTAGATGGTATGACTTTTCTAGATGGTATTCTTCAGCAATCATGGGACGTGGTTTCTTCGGCAGCACAGGCGGATTCAACTAGAGTACGGAAAGCTATGGCCAATATCATTGATGGAGTCCAGAATACTTTCGAGGCTATATTTGCTAGGCGGTTGAATCCGGATGAGGTGATTGTTGATAATTTGAGGGGTAGGTTGGTGCCTTTCTTTTCAGAGGTGAAGACCTTCGTACAAGATGACTTTGAGAACACTTCCACTTTCTCCAGCTTGATCCAGAGCACACAGGATTCCTTAGTTGCTTGGAGAAAATCTTGTGCAAGGCATGAGCAGTCAGTCACGGTGTTAGAGTTCCAGCTTGATTGCATTCCACACATTTTAGTTCAGGAGGTTGAGGCTGTACTTGGCAGGTTCATTGAGTTTGCAGCCAGAGAGAAGGAGAATGGGAATGCACTACTGGACGATGATCTTCTAGAAGACTGATTATGGGCATTAATTGCCTTTACTATTTTGGGAGTGAGTGGGAATCTTTGATTCATTTAATGTACCACTCCCCATTCTGGCAGTTTTTAGGGTTAGGGCTGAGGTGGCTCAATCTTAGCCATTCTTTTGATTGTAACCCTAGCCGTCCTTTGGACTGGGCTATCTATAAAAGGGGGAGTCCCCCTCATTTGTAATTCATTAGAATTAGAACTAGAGATTGGAGATCGGATTAGAGAGTAGAGCAGAGTAGACATTTTGCTTAATAGTTTAGCATAGTTTGGAGGAGAAGGAAAGTTTTCTTTGAAAGCTTTTGCAAGAGATTGTTGTGTAACAGTTTCATAATAGAAGATCTTTTCATTGATGGTGAAATTTGTCTTCATTGTGGATAGCTAGCAAGGTTTATTCATCCCTTTGAATCCAAGTAGCATAAAATAGTTTAAAGTAGCATTTTCATTTCATGCAAGTAGATAGTAGCTGTGGATGTGTGGCATTGATCAAGGCACTTCGTTTCATTCCATACCACTAGCGGCTTGCTGACGGCAAGTTTGCCTTGCGTGGTCCACTGGAGCATTTCATAAACTTAACTTCAGTTGTAGCTCATGCCTTGGTATGCGTCGTTTTGACAGTATCTTGATGCTGGGTTGTAACTTGAAAATTACTCGCTATCCCTTTGAAGATTGCACCTACTTTGTGTAAGGTGGTCAGCGTGAGGCGGAACAAAGTTCGGTTGAAGCTGTTAAGATTGATCCCACGTCCCACCTTAGAGTAGAATATAGAACCTTCTTACCCTTACACTCATTTACTTTCCGTTCATCTTTGGTTAGTTTTAGGAAAACGTACTTATTGCTAAATCATCCGCATTATACAAATCCCTTCCAATCATCCATTTACTGTTAACTGCAAGAATTCTGAACAATTGTGTAAGTCCCCTCGTGAAAACAACAATTCACATCAAACCAACTGAGGGTATTCTAAGTATTTTGGAACCTTGGAGTTGAACGTGCGAACTTTCTTGCAATCTTAGCGCACGAAATACTTTGATCAAGAGAGAATGGAGTAGCCTTCGGACAACTTTGTTCTGCTGATTGGTGCGGTCACAAAAATCACATCAACATGACCCTCATAGGCTAATGGACATGGATAGAGGGTCCTTTGAGGTAGTTACTTTGTCAGTGGTGACATTACTTCTTTCCAGTGCTTTGTTTGGTTTAGGATTAAGCCTTTGGAAAGGTTTTTGGACTCAGTTTGGCATATTTACTATTTATAGTAAGTCATCTAGGTAGTAGAGTTCAGTGTTACTATATATAGCAGGGCACCTAGACATATGGTGATTGCAGTGTTGATCCTAGTTCTCAGTTGGATTGGAGGAATAAGGTTTATTGCACAAGCTATATTATTTAATTATTAATCAAGGTAACTTTATTAATAATTAATCATTAAAAAGGATAATATAAGTTTATATTTGCACTTTATTAAAGAGGGGCCATTTTAGACTTAATGAGTGATTAATGACTTTATGAAAAGTATGCCCTATTATGAGATTATAATATAAGCCAATGAATGAAATATTAAAATATCATTTAAATGATCGGAAAGGCACGTCATGGGATCGACTTATGTTGGAGAAGTATATAAAGGACTCTTGAGGAAATCAACCTCATCCATTATGAGCATTTGAATGTCTTTTGTGAGTTCTTGAAGTAGACCAAAAGTTTTTGCAGTTTGACACCATTTTCAGCATTGGAGAACATGCATTCTTCATTGTTTAAGCATTTTAAGGTTGTGCAACACCAGCTAAAGATTGCAAATTAGATTGGCTTCATACAAAGGTCAACATTGTGCATAATTGTGAAGATTCATCGAGGGTTTGAGACTGAATTTCATTGTGAAGGGCAGATTGATTTGTGGTAGCATTTATAATCCTTATTGGCATAGATACCAAGGCCGTACAACCTCCCATATATTAGCCGTACCATCCTTTATTGCTGGTGTGTAGCTTCTTTGTACAAGGGTCTAGATAAACTACCTTATTTGTTTGTGCTCTGATAATTGCCAGAAATTCCTCGTCTTCCACTTCCAGCATGTTGATACCTTTTTGTTTTTGCAGTCAATGTCTTTGTGATTACCCAGTTTGTACCATTTGGATAACATTCCTACTTTGTTTTGGTTACTTAGACACTCTTTGGCGAAGTGACCCCATTTGCTACATTTTTGACACTGGATCATGGGTTTTCCTTTACAGTCATAATAGATTCGGCTTCTCGACACATTGTTATTGTACTGGTCGTTATTTCCTTTTCTATTGTGGTATCCGCTAGGAGATGCATTATTGTTATTATTTTGTGGTTTAGGAGTTGTGGTCCGAGGGGTTGATTGTTCCCCTTGGGTGAAGAGCACTTGTGTGCTTCCTGTTTTTAAATTTTATGGGCATTCCTTGATGGAACGTCCCATTACCTAATAGATGTCACAGAATGATTTTTTTTGGCAATTAGTTTTAATGTGACCTACTTTATAGTCGGTGCACCATAGTTTTTTGGTTTCTTTTGAGTTTTCTTTTTTGGCCTTTAGTTCTTTCATGATGCGAATCATGTCCCTCCTTAAGGCTTGGACTATTTTTGATTCTTTGTCGCTACTTTCCTTCGTACTATCGTCGTTGTCTGCCTTTTTCTTTCTTTAGGAGGATGTTTTGTTTTCACTTTTGATGTCCATCGCCTGATTGTAAGCATCAACGCACGAGGAAGGAGATACTACCTTCATTTTCTTGTGCAGTGAGGGAATTAGTCCTTTGATGAACCAACGCTTCTTCAATTTGTCTGCCGGTTGGTTCTCTAACTTTATCAACAATTCTTTGAGCCTATGATTGTAAGTTCATACGTTCTCATGCTTTCCTTATTTGGTGTTACAAATCTCGGTAAGGATCTCATTGTTGTTTCGTAATAATCTGAATTTTCCTTCAAACGCTTTTCTTAGTGCATCCCATGAGGCTGCATCTTATGCTGCTAGTTCGGTGAACCAATCTATGGCTATGCTTTGTAGCGTTGCTAGAAACGCTCTTAGCCAATAGTCTTTGTCTTCTTGGCCGTGTTGGCGTTTAAATTCGCACCTCTGGAATGCGTATTTGAAACGGACAGCTATGCACAGTAAAACTGCTCTTCAAATTAGGAGGGGAAGCTCCCTCTTGCTGATGGTGTTGAAAGAAAGTAAACTAAGAACTAAGTTGCCTATCTTTTTGATCAGCTTAGAGCACAAGGTTTATTAAACACAAACGCCGCAGTTGAGATTTTCTGTTTTAAGAACTTCAACTACAACTCACTTAAACTAAAGACGTTTCTAATTTCTCGAGTAATATGCAGAGCAAGAGAAACTAGAAATGAACAAGGTCAATTTCTGACAAAATACTTCAATAAACTCTTTCTCAATAAACATCTACACACTTTAATGTAAGCTGAAATCAAGATCATAAAAGTAGAACACAAATAACGGAAATCTGAGATGTTATATCAAGGCAAAGGAGGCTCATGATTTTATTACTCAAACTTCTGGAACAAAACTTACTTCTAACATGCCTGGAACAAGAAATTGCAGCTAAACAGGCTTGCACTCTTGTTCTTACACAATACGAACATCAATTACAATAACTTCTTGTTGGCTAAAAGATACTCAACAATTAGCTATCATAAAACAATTGAACAACATTTGAGTAACAAATAGAAGGCACAATAGGCTCAGCGTTTTGTTATCACTAGCATGGTTAAAGAAACTAATGAGCAAAGGCTCTTATTTATAGACAAGCAGATGAGTAGGGAACCCTAAAATCTCCTTGCTTTCACAATCTAGGGCTTGCTCAACAAGCAAGCTTTATTACTAAATCTAGAAAGATAACATCTAACAACTAAGAAAGTAGAAAAAGATGGAAACGCCAACTATTACATTCATCTTCTTTCTCTTCTCAAAGAATGGAGAAGAATTATTCCAAGAATAGAAAGAAAGCAGGAAGAAAGCTTCTAGAAGAAAGTTGCTTTAAAGCTCAATCACATCCGCTAGAAAATTAGAAATTGTGTCCCGATTTGGTGCATCTATGCCATCAAGAGCAATACACCGCTTTTCTAGAATATCTTCAGCATCTGCAACAGATCTCAGGAAATCTTCGATCTCATTTGCCGCTTTTTCAAACTTTGCTGACATCATCGAAATATGATTCATCCTTCCGCCAACTGGATTGCAACTGTGAACAACACTCTGAAATTGATCCTGCACTTTATCAAGCCCGACGTAGGAACCATCTTCAAGACTGTACTGAGAAGGAATCTCTGTGATAAACTCATTAATGAAAAGAAGAGCTTCAATCACCCTTTGTCTGTAGGCGATAAATTCTTCGGATATCCTCCCATAGGTTTTAACTTTGAAAGCATGACGCTCTCTCCAAGCAAGTATTTGTCTCTTGTGTTTTTTTGAAACTGCTGAACCATAAGCTGTGTCTAAATCAGCAATGATGATTTCATGCCTTGGTCTTACTTCAGCCAGTGTTTGTTCAAACCCTTGGATACCTTGACATAGCTCATAAGCATTTTCTCTCAACTGGAACATCCGTGCCAAGATCTCCCTTCCTCTGACAATGAAACTGTCGATCCATTCCTGAGTTTCTTTCCCACAAATGACCAGTTGTCTTAACTGATGATGATCAGCTAGTGTCTCTAAGATCTGGGGCAGCAACTGGGTTGCCTGTGAAGAACCACGAACAAGGTTAGAAATATAAAGCTTGAGCTGCTGATTTTCAGCGTTGAGGGCTGCCTTGTCAAGGAGCACTCTTTCCTGAGGTTTTCGGACACAACTCTGAATAGACTCACATCCGCATGTCTGGTATTTCTACCAAGATTAGCCCTGACCATCACGAAGTCATCCATATTCACCTCATCCCTGTTTTTGTCTTCTAGGGGCAATGCAGTCTCCATGACTCTCGTTATCAGGATTACTATCAAAGTGAACTTGCTTCTTTGCTTTCTTCTTAGGAGGTTCTTGATAGATGTTATCGATATCATCAACACTCACCTGATATGAAGGCCTTCTTCTTACCTTTCCCAAGGAGTTCTCAAGCCAAGACACGGTAGTATCTTTACTAACTTCCTTAGGAGGTGCAATTTCAATCTCTTCATCTTCAATATGAAGGTCGATGTGAATCGGTAAAGGTTCTATCAAAGGTACAAAAACGTGTGTTAAATGTGGCTCCTCTGCTTCTTTCTGAGGTACGGGCTCGTCAGGAGGAGCTTCTGTTACAACTGTAGGTTGCTCCTGTATGACTATGCCTAAGAAGTCTAACCTTCTTACATTTTTACTTGATCTACTACCTTTGACGCCTTCTTGAGACTGACTTTTTCCCTTTCCTTTTGACTGTGCTCTGGAAGAAGAGGGAATTGTCTTTGGCGGCTCTACTACTGGAATGGAGTTTTTCCTCTTAAGGATTAGGAAAACCTTGCTATGTTCAAGGACTTGGCTTGTCCTGTCCTCAACTGAGAGGGACTCTTTATTAGTCCAGTTAACTTGTGAAAGGGGCTGATCTTCAATTCGCTTCTGAGTATACATCGGGAGAAGCACATCCTTGTCATCATCTGATAACCCTTCTATATCTTCATTTAAGCAGTCCTTCATCTAGTTAAGAGTGAGCCTACTATAACTACGCCTCTGCACCTCGAACTCATCTGTACAATTAGGCCAAAAATCTTCAAGGGTAGATATATGAGCATAGTAGTTCTCAAGTCGGCCAGCGTAGACACCATGAGGATCAAATGATCGTCTCTCGTTGTAAGGCTTGAGGCCGGGTTTATCTAACTCGTCTCCCATTGTCTTAGCATTTGTAGCAATCCTGCATGTATAGATTCCCAACCCTAATGGAAAATGAAGGGAGGGTTTCCTTCTATTCCTCAAGACTGTGTGGACATCGTGTGCCTGCCTTAAGAATTCCATGAAGACGACCTCGTCTGACGGAGACCTTGGTAACATAAGCGGGGCACCTGAATAGCCATAGACCCTGAGATGGTGAAAGTAGGAAATTGTATGAACCAATTTGCCCACTCCGCCATCACTGCCCTGGCAACTGAAGAGATGCGAACGTGCAATTCATTGTCTAGGTCCCGCACTGCATACATCAGAAAAGCCTCGTTTACTCTCTTGTAGTGATGCAGTGACTTCATGAATTCCAATTGAGGGTAATAGTTGTAGATATCTTGCACACTCAATGATCCCTCGGTGTTGAACCCTCTGAATTGACCTTGATAGGCCACCAGGTAGCCTAGGTAAGACACCATATGGAACTCATGAAATTGGAAGTATTCTGTTATCTGCTGATGTAGGCCGTCACTGATCAAGGTAGGCCAATCATACAACTCGGTCTTCTTCATGATGTGGGGTATGGCGTAAAACATCCAAGGCTGAAACTTGGTGGCTTCTTCTGAGCCAGTTACCCTATTAAGCAAGGTGATAATGATAGCAATTTCATCCTTAAACTCTCCTCGCCCAATGTTCTTTGGCAAAGTCTTATGCTTTTCTTTCATCCACCTCTGTGCAATCTTCTTACTATATTTATCTTTGTGCATTTCCCATATCCTTTCACATTCACCCTTTGAGATAGTAACGCTTTCAGGTCATGGGGGAATGGAAAAACACTTCTCGATCATATCAAGCTTCAGACTGCAAATCAATTTGCCATCAAGTAACTGGATCTCCCTTGTAGCCGGGTTGTAATGCTTGATGCAAGCGATTACGAACTCAAGACTCTGAACTGATATAGGAATGGACGCTGCTGCGAGGAGTCCAGAATGTCCCAGGTTCCTAATTGAGGTGTTGCCTGCGCTCTCCAAAGCGTGTAGATCGAACACCGACTTGATGTGATGCAAGTCTGTCTCAGCGGTTTTGATGTAATCATGATAAAGAGCTGATTCAGACTTGAAAACATTGGGAGTGTACTCTATTTCAGAAAACTTGAAGGAGTGTAAACTCGCCTAAGTTCTGACAAGTTTTGAGCAATTTCTATTTTTAGAATGCTGATTTTCTTGCTCCAACAGACAAATTTTTTGAATTTTTTTCTGAGATATGGGTTTTGTTTAGAAATTCGTTACAAGACAACCCAAATCTTCCATTTTTGAAAATTTTGAATTTCGCCTGAAAAAGCAGCAAACCCTAATTTCTTCAATTTTCCACGAAAAAAGCTGGCACCTGGGTTTTGTTCAGAATATGATTAGAAACGAACCCAGTTGATTAGATTTGCAAAATACTGATGACTGATCGAAAAAACAGCCAACCCTAGGATTTGAAATTTTCTTGAAAAAGTTGTGATATGGGTTTTCTTCAGAAGACTGATTTGAGAGGACCCAGATGGTTGAAAACTGAATGCACTGAGGATTTCATTGACATGCAAAATAAAAGCAGCTGTTGCAACTTGATGAAGTTCTTGAAAATTTCTTCAGAAGAATGAAGTGCAAAGACCCAGATGATTGAAAAATTGAAAACCTTAGCCTTCTCCTTGAAAAACTTGATCTTCTAGATGAAAAAAAACTTGAAAAAGCAAGGGTTTAAGTTGCTGGTCTGAAAATTTTGATGAATAACCAGCAAATATGAATTATTGAATCATAAAAATTCTTCAAACTTGTTGCTCCAATTTTCTCCTTTGAATGCTACCTGCAAAAATAATGAAAATTACATGACAGAAAGGTGTTAAATAGACTTAGGGTTTTGAAATAGGTTGCTTTCTTTTGCTTTTATTTTCAAAACCCTAAAAATCTCTGATCATTGAACTTGGACGCCTTCCTTCACTTGCAATTTTGAAACTTTGAAAATCTTTAAAATTTCTCTAAGGCATGAGAAGTTGGGCGCCCTTCTTGGCTGGGGGCGCCCACTTCAAGCAGTGTTCGTCATTTTTTTTTTGATATTTCAACTTTTCACCATTTTGACCCCCTAGTTCGCCTTCGATTTCCGGCTTGTAGACTAATCTGATGAGCGAGTTGAATGATTCATCATGGAGCTTGACTGATTCTGAGAAGATTGTTCTGGAGGCGTGTCTGGCTAAAATCTTCATCTCGACCTTCGAATTCATGGGAGCCTTTCTTCTCCAGGGGCGCCCATTTTGTCTAGAGTTAGTCATTTTTCATGACCTTCAATTTCTTCATTAACTCCTCTTCTACAGATGATCTTGTCGAATCTGCTGATTCGGGCATCAGATGGACTGATGATTACGCTCGTTGCGAAGCTGAGGAAATATTGTCAAGGGTCTTTTGAGTGCTACTTCGCCATACAATGAGTTTTGGAGCTTCAAAAGCTTGGGTGCCCTTCTTGGCTGGGGGCACCCAAGTTCATCATACTTAGTTTATTTTCCACTTTCTATCGTTTGCTTCTAAATTCTGAAATTTCACTCTTGTTTCACCCTATGTTCAGCTTCTCGTATCTGACGACTGCAAATTCCAATTGACGCGCTGAATATCTCGTTGGAGAGCTGGATCAACTGAGAAGAGATCATGTTAGAGCCACATCTGCAAATTCCTCTGTTTTACCCCTTGAAATCGTGAGCGCCTCTTCTTTCCTGGGGCGCCCAAACCTTCCAGACTTAGCCATTTTCATCTGATTTTTATCTTCAAGTTTGAAACCTTCATTCTGTATGTTCCACTTTGATCTAAATCTGCTGGAGATTGAACAGTCGGATGATTTGACGGAGACAGGCGATGCGAAGCTGACTGAATACTGAAGAGATCGAGCATATTCTCAAACCCTAATTGCTGAGTTAGGTGCTCCAAAAAGCTGGGGCGCCCTTCTTACCCTGGGGCGCCCAAAGTTCTCATACTTGTCAAATTTTGATAATTGTGATGTTCTTCATTCTGACTTCTGTGTGAATCCTCCCTGTTCAGCTCTGAATCCCGGGCGACCGAATGATCTGTTAAATGTACCGTTGGACTCGTTGCGGAGCTAGAAAAGAACTGAGCAACTTTGGTTGGAGGTTCAAACCCTAATTTCAACTTTTAGTGCCCTAAAAAGATGGGGGCCTATTCTCACCTGAGGCGACCAAGTCAACCAGTGTTAGAAAATTTTCTCATTTTTTACTTTCTTCTCCGTTCTTCTTGCTTGCTCACCAACTTGCCTTCTGTTGAATGCCTTGAGTGTTGAATCTGACGCCTGGCAGCTGACTGACCTCCATTAATGACCTCAGAGCTCCCGATATGCTTCTGAAAAAGCAGAATAGACCCAGTATGGCAAAACTGATTATTTTGAGATTCTGACTGCACCAGCCTGATATGGACGTATTTTGAGCCAATCAAAATCAGTTTGAACCTTATCGGACCAACTTTCTATTTTTAGAAAATTTCGCTAGTATCCATTTAAAAAGAAACTCAAAAAAACCCAGAAAAAGTTACTATTTTTAGAAAATTTCTAAAAATAGTAGTTTTCCTAAAAATTAGGGATGAAAAACTGAGATCTGGGTTTTGTAGATTAAGCTGCTCTAAGCAGACCTAGATTGTTGTATTTTGAAAATTTTGTGTTTAACCCTTCATGCAAGACCTGCACATCCAAATTTTGACCTTTTTGACTGATTTAACAAGACTTTTGCTTATTTCTTCAAAATGTCTAAATGTAACAAAAATTTTAATTTTGGGGTACAACAGGCCGCTAGCTAACCATATGGTTTCATAGGTTTTGCAATGTCTAATTGGATCCTCTGACTCATTCCTCGTAAATTTTGGTAGTTTTTGCCTTTTCACACTCAGATTGGCTGGTGGAGTCGCCATCTTCCTTCCCCGATGTTCTTATGCGATGGACCTATTTGGATTGTTTCGCTTGGTACATTTTGGTGCCTTTCTTGCACTCCGGTTATCTTGGGGATCATTCTTGCACTCCCTCCATTCGAGGGTCTTTGGTTTGGATCCTGCAATTATCGAATCTTTTTTGAAGATGGATAGATCTTGGATGCAATGTATGTTATTGTTAAATGTTTTGGTTAATTCATATTCAGGGTTCTTTCTTCTTCTTCGTCGTTTGATGTTGTCTCTACCAACAATTGTCTTGCTTTGTCGGCAAGGTTTTGGTCTGTTTCATTCGAGAGCGGCAAGTGTTAGGCAATTTCTTCCCACTCTCCCTTGGAAGGTTCGTCAACAATGGTTTTCTTTTCTTCTCGACTTCGGTTTCGGTTGATGCTTCAACTCTTACTTGTTGGTGTGCTTGGACTTTCGGACAAAAATCCTTTTGTATCTTCAACAATTCTTTTTGATTGCCTTCATCGTTCCTCTTGTTCTTTTACTGTAAGGGATCTTCGTACCTGTTTTCCTGACGATTTGTGACCAGTTGGGATTCATTTCTTGTGTTTGTTCGATTGTACAGGCATTAATTTCCAAGAGTACGCGTACAACTGGTGTCACATTTTTCTTGCTTCTTTCGGTTCCTTCCCATGTACTATTGCTGTATTTGTTGCCTTTGTGCTCTTGATCTCTCTCGGTCCGAAGGTCTTGAAGAATGATAAAGTGGTGTGCAATCAGTTAAGGTAGTGTATGGAGAATACCGTCAAGGTATCCCAAATGGCATCATGAGGGACCTCTTGTTTGAGAGCTTCCCTCTGAATGCTTTCTTGCATGAATATGTCCCATAGCTTCACGAGATCTTGTGGCAATTGGTCTTCTCTCTCTTGATCATCTTGTACTGGTTCGTCCACCGATTGACCCATTATATCGCCATCTTGTCTATTTTGTTTATGTGCTCCTCCAAGTTCGATTAACGACAATGACGCCAAATGTTTTCTTGCTTATTGTACTTTGACAGATTTATAGAGTAAACGAAAAATGATGAATTATAGAACAATAATATAACTTAATTGCAATCATGTTCCAGAAAGATAGAGCTTTATTCTCGTTCCTTAGATATGCAAGGTATACAGGAATATCATAACATGCGGTCCTCGACTACGTGTACAAATGAGAAATATATAGCCCAACTAATGTTGGCCAACAACGCAACATCCAAGTAACTATCAAACGCCGGAGGCAACTTAATTAGATTTTATTTATTTGTTTACGTGCCAAACTACACATATTATTTAATAAAAAAGTTCCTATACAATTTGAAGATTTAGAGCACACAAATGTTTATGACACAAAGAGAGTAGTGCACTCCATTGAAGCCAAAAAGTAATACTAATCTATCTCCATATGACTATTGAAATCAAAGAGGGTGAGTTCAATATTGGATATAGTAGGACTCCAAAGGTAATCCCGTTATAAAATGTTGATGATGTGATGAATGGGGACAATTCTTAGAAAATTGCAATAGAAACCAAAATAGAATGAGATTACTATGCAAACATTGTAGACCTGGAGACCATGGGGATGTGAAATGTCTGAAGCAAAAGGCTAGCGTCAACATGATTGATGTAGAGAGACAAAGTATTGGCCATTACTTGAGCCCAATCAAAGAAGGTTGTTTACCCAAACTCATGTACAAGAAAATAAATACCTACCAAAACAAGAATATAAGTAGAGCACATAATGGCAAAGGAACATTGGTGGTAGGATAGAACAAAGAATGGTCTAGGAGGAGAAAGAAGATTTAATAGTAGAACCTCAAGTACATGGAGATTGAGTGATAGAGGCTATGTTATTGACAATCAACATATGGAAATATTGGGGAAGAATCTTTTTAATACAATCATCGATGGAGCATTGGGAGTAATCACATTTCCTGAAGATATTTGGAAAGTTTGGGCAAACCAACAATTTGCCCCTAACTTTTCAATTGGTGCGTGTAGATCAATATGCGATCGAGGTACTAGGAGTTTTAATGGAAAAAATGGTGCCGATTGGAAATTAATCATTTTATTAAATTTTGTGGTCATTTCATTATGGAAGAAACGTATCATGCACTCTTGGATTGATGTTGGCTGGTGATAGCCAAAAGCTGAGTGCAATTGGAAATAGAACACACTATACATTGAAAACAAGGGTTAAAAATGAAAGTGGTAAAAGTTTTCTTAGATTAACTAGAAAAAAGTTACAATATAAAGAGGTTCATAAAATACTGTAGATATTAACTATCTACCTACTGGTTACTGTATAAACAGTAACAACCTATCTAATACAATACAAAATGACATTGACCATTAATAAACAAGCTTAATAAATATTCTAACACCCTCCCTTATTGGTCAATCCGTCAACAACACCAAGTTGCCCCCTGAATTTAAAAAACTTATCTGGGCTCAGAGACTTGGTGAGAATGTCTGCAGTCTGATCCGCGGTCAGAACATATTGCAGTTGAACTGATCTGTCTTCTACTAGCTTGCGGATGTAATGACAATGAAGCTCGACATGCTTGGTACGTTCATGGAAGACTGGATTTTTGGCCTGTTTGAGCACCCCTTGATTATCAGTGTACAAGGGAGAAGGTCCTGCTTGTGACATGTGCATGTCAGAAAGCATCCTACGAAGCCAAATTGCCTCACATGCTGCTTTAACGGTTCCGCGATACTTAGCTTCAGTCGACGAAAGAGCTACTGCCTGTTGCTTCTTGCTGGTCCATGTTACAACACCTGTACCCAAATTGAATACATACCCAAAAGTAGATTTTCTGTCATCCATTGAAGCTGCCCAATCTGAGTCTGCGTAACCAATCAGCTTTGGATCCTTGCATCTGCCATACAGAATGCCATAATCTGAAGTGCCCTTAACATATCTCAACACCCGCTTCGTTGCAATCCAATGATCATCTTTTGGAGCTGTCATGAAGCGAGAAATGTAGCTCACTACAAAACTGATGTCAGGTCTAGTGGCAGTGAGGTAGATGAGGCTGCCCACTAGTTGCCTGAATGTCGTTTCATCGACCGGAGGTGAATTGGAGTTGGTTGACAACTTCAACCCCTTCCCCATAGGTGTGGAGGCAGGTTTACAATCCTGCATCCGGAATTTGTCGAGCAGACTGCGAGCATACTTAGACTGAGAGATAAAAATACTATCAGTTGTTTGCCAAACCTTAATACCCAAACAGTAATGGAGAAGCCCCAAATCTGTCATGTCAAAAGTCTGACACAAATCTTGTTTGATTGCTGCAATCAAATGTGCTGAACTGCCAGTAATGATCAAATCGTCAACATAGACAACAAGAAAGAGGATATCATCACCACAGTGTTTGACATATAGATTACTGTCAGAAGGGCTGCGGTGAAAACAATGATCAACCAAGTACTGATCAATCTTGAAGTACCATGCACGAGGCGCCTGTTTCAGTCCATAGAGTGCTTTCACGAGCCTACATACCTGATGTTCTTTGGCGGCAACCTGGAAACCAAGAGGCTGCATCATGTAGACTTCTTCCTGCAAATCATCGTTGAGGAAGGCACTCTTGACGTCCATCTGATGAATTGTCCATCCAAATTGGGCTGCAATAGCGAGAAGAAGATGAATTGTGCTCATCTTGGCAGTAGGAGCGAAGGTCTCCTCGTAATCAATGCCCTCCCGCTGTGTGAATCCTCGAGCAACCAACCTGGCCTTGTATTTATCCAATGTACCATTGGCATGATACTTGACCTTATAAACCCATTTGCGGCTGATAGGTTTCTTTCCAGGAGGAAGATCAAAAAGAGCCCAAGTGTGATTCTTTAGAAGACTATGATATTTTGTCGCCATAGCCTTTGCCCACTTTGGAATTCCTTTAGCCTCTGAATACGTCTGACATAGATGCTGTGGATGTTGGCCATAAGAGCAAAATTGACTATGTGTTGCTGCTTGCTCTTGCTACGAGTTGATCTGCTCTCAATGAGTTCATCATCATGAAGATCCCCAATAGTCTTGAGCCACCACTTAGGCCGACGAGTAGATGTGCCGACATCTGAAATAGGAGTAACAACATCACCTGGGATGTCTGGAACAAAGTCATCTGGATGTGAGTCCTAAGGAAAATCAGGTGGTGCAATGTCATGACTAGTAGACTCCTCATCTTCAGAGTCAGAATGCTCTGAAGCCCTCCCATCAGGGGAACCAAGAGGAAGACAAACACCCTCATAAAAAACCTTCATAGGCTGATCCGCAGGACTAGTAGTAGGAACAAATGGACCTGTAGTCTCATCAATCACAACATCACGACTGAATATGAGACGATCTGTCTCCACATCAATCAACCTGTATGCCTTGTGATTGTCGCTGTAACCAGTAAACATAAGTGTCTGGCTCTTGGAGTCCAAATTGGCACGTTTGGCGTCTGGAATCCATACATGAGCTGTAGAACCGAAGACTTTCAGATGGCCCACCTTAGGCTTACGTCTTGACCAAGCTTCTTTAGGAGTCATCTTCTTAACGTCCTGTGTAGGTGACTGATTCAGGAGGTAGACTGCAGTATAAACTGCTTCAGCCCAGTATTTCTTAGGTACATTTCTGTACTCGAGCATAGAACGAGCCATTTCAGTAATGGTGCGATTCCTGCGTTCGACGACACCATTCTGCTGAGGGGTGTATGGTGTGGTGAGTTGTCGTTTAATGCCGTGTGTAGCACAAAAAAAAGAGAAGTCAGCTGAACAAAACTCCCCCCCATTATCTGACCTTAGAGTAATAAGCTGAGAACCTGATTCTTTCTCAACTAAGGCTTTAAACTGTTGAAATGTGCTGAACACATCTGATTTATGTTTTAGAAAATACACCCACATTTTCCGACTGAAATCATCAACAAACAATAAAAAGTACCTGGACCCAGTAACAGATGGAGTGTTCATTGGTCCACAGACATCAACATGAACCAGTTGAATTACCTTGGAGGCTTGCCAAGAATCACCATCTGTGAATGGTGTCCGATGCTGCTTGCCAGCCTGACAGGCTCCACAAACTCCATGATTTTGAATTTGGATCTCAAGTAGACCAACAACCAAACCCTCCCGAGACAGTTGGGAGAGATAGTGCACATTCAAGTGCCCATAACGCTGATGCCAAAGTTTGCTGATGGTTGTACTCCTGGCAGCCAAAGCGTGCTCCTGAGAATCATCGGAATCAGCAAATCTGTACAAACTGTGATCCTCAAATCCCATAGCGATTGTAGTACGAGTCTCCCGATCAATGATGATGCAAGTGGAGGATCTGAAAACAACATCCAACTGGAGAGAATGCCTCATGATCTGACTGACAAAGAGGAGATTATGTTCCATGCTTGGAACATAGTAAACATCAAGAAAGAGTAAATTTCTGCCTCCTGAGTGAATCTGGATAGTGCCCTTACCAGCAACTGTGTACTCTTCGCCTCCTCCAAAAATGACTGAATCAGAGAATGGTTCGAATTTTGTGAACCAATCTCGACAATGAGTAAAATGCCGTGATGCCACTGAATCGATATACCAAGCAGAAGAATGTACTGGATTTGCAGTTCTCTTGGCCATAAACGCATAGAATGCAGACTCTTTCTGCTCAGTGTGCTCGGCGACATGTGCCTTTTGGTGAGACCCTCCCTGCTTCTTTTGTTTAGAAGCGAAACGAATGTGACAGTCAGCCTTTATGTGACCGTATTTATGGCAATAATTGCACTGAACGTTCTTCTTCTTCTTGCTGTCCTGAGAAGAACCAGACCCTTTCGGCTGAGAAGATTGAGCCTTCCCTTTGTTCTTAGCAGAAGATTTGGCTGAGAATGCTTGCTCTGTGGAGGATGAACTGGTACTACTTCCAAATTGCTGTCGCCGTCGATCCTGCTGCAAAGATCTTGCAATTTGAGATCAACATTGGTGGAGGTGATATTCAGCGTCTCAATGAAATGCTCATATGAACGTGGGAGACTCTTTAGAGTAATGACCACCATATCTTCTTCCTCCATTTTTCGACCAATCGCCTCCAACTGATCACGAATGTCCTTAATCTTCGTCAGATGTTCCTATAAGGACATTTTCTCATCCATCATGATGGAAAAAAGCATGTTCTTGAGAAAGAAAGCTCTGCTCTTGACGGAGGTTCCATGAAGGGCCTTCAAGTGATCCTAGATTTCCGTACCAGTTTTGCCAGACGGTACTTGAGGTAGCTGCTCATCTGTGACGGAGAGTTTGATGAGCATGACGGCTTCCTGGTTGCATTCATCCCATTTGTCCTGATCCTTTCCGGCTACAGCGGGATGGGTTGAGAAACGACCTGATTGAGACACCGATATTCAAAGATCGTAAGCATTCACTGCTTCCAGGTGTTGTAATTCTTCCCTTTGAACTTCTGGCTGCTTTCGAGCATTATGTTCGTAAGAGATGCCATCACGTGCCTTGACGGCTGGTGACGACAAAATAAGGCACAGAAAACAGAAACAGGTTCTAAGAAAAAAAACCGAAACCCTAGCACGGATTTTGAGGTTTTATTCAGAACCTAAAAAAGATAAATAAAAACCCAGAAGGATTTAGGAATACCCAAAAAATTTTAATGGCACAAATTGTGAGGCACGGAAAACGAGGTACCCAGAAAAAAAGGAACGACAACCCAGATGAGATCTCGAAAAACCCAGAAGGAATCTGCAATTAGAAAAAAATTTCGACTTGATTTGAGGGGTCAAAACCCTAGCCGAAAATCGCAGAAAGCCTAGCTTCCATGAAAACATAGAAATTTTTTCTGAAATCTTTAAAAAAATTCGTCCAGCCTCAGGGCAAAATGCGTGAAAGATTTTGAAGAAAAAACGCGTCCTTATATTGGTGAAAAATCCACGACCAGAGTGCTGACGAAAATCGTGCCCAGGAAGGAGATAAAACGCGTGCAAAAACAATCTCAAAAACGCATCTTCGCAGAAGATGAAAATCGCGGCTATGATAGGGCATAGATCGCATTTCTCAAAGTAGCAAATCGCGGCCAGGGAAAGATAGAAAAAAAAACACACCCAAAAACGCAGAAAAATGCATCTCCAAACCCAGGAAAATCACACCCAGAATCAATGAAAAAACACGGCTAGAGAAATTCGCGTCCAAGTTTATGAGAAATCGTGCTTCAGAAAGCGCCCAGAATGATCCTTACACAGATTCGTGCTTAAAAGCGACGCCCATATACCCGTGTTTTTTTTTTAATAGAAGGGTTGCGATTTTTAATGAGTAAGACTAAAAAAAAAATCAAACTCAAAAACCCTCGATTTGTTTTCATAAGGGCCACGATTTGAGCCACGAATTGTGAGCGCCCTAAATAGAGAAACTCGTCACACAGAAGATTTCAGAAACCTTAACGCAGAAAATATTTGAATTATGACTTTTTTTTAAGCCCACGAATTTCTAGGGTTTTTTCCTTATGGCTCTGATACCATGAAAGTGGTAAAAGCTTTCTTAGATTAACTAGAAAAAAGTTAGAATATAAAGAGGTTCATAAAATACTGTAGATATTAACTATCTACCTACTGGTTACTGTAGAAATAGTAACAACCTATCTAATACAATACAAAATGATATTGACCATTAATAAACAAGCTTAATAAATATTATAACAATAAATACATAATTGATTTGAAGAACTAGGTAGTGAGGAAGCAACTTCCTTAGATTTGTGAAATTTGGATTTCAAAGAAGAGTGGATAGAGAAGCATGATTAGGGTCCAATGGAATCAAACATTAAAGGAATTTTGGAATTACAGTTACGTTCGAAAGATGAAACAAATTCCCTTCATGGCCTATTTCTTTGGCAAATAAAAAACTATGAAGTATTTTTTTGTCAATCTGCAATTTTATTGAATTTGCGAAAATTAATGAAGGGGAACAAGGTTTATGAGATGACAAGAAGCAAGCATCTAATTTTGAGGAAATATAATATCCACCCCATTTATTTTTATTTTTAGCTTGTAAGGATCAAAACATAAAGCAATAACAACAACTTAATCAAGTTTCCTCCACTTTCTGATCACACAATTCCCAGAGTGGGCAAGCTGAGAGCATACAGTGGCAAGGATAACATTAAACAAACTATTGTAAGTAAACCATTTGTTTAGTCGCATGAGTAGAGAACATCCACTTATGCAATTGGTAGGCCGATACAATAATGAAAAGGAAATCAACTCTTCCGCTTTTCAGCAATAAGCAAAGTGCCAAAGACCACTTATTCGGTGGGGTAAGCCAATAAACCACTTATGTAGTGGGGTAAGTAGCAAATCAAACAAGAGCAAGTCACTGATGGTACTACCATTCAATGTTACAATAAGAGCTCTTAGAACATGAAGCTAAACAATTACAACATTGTTGTTTTGACTGCAAATATGATATGAAAACGAAATGAACATCCCAATGAAGTTCAACCAGTGAAATAAGATACCCAAGAGATGCAATACTTAAATATCATAGAAGCATAAATCGCAAAGATTGCAATTTTTAATAAATCTATGGAGTTGGCGATTTTTACCCAGAATAAATCGTGATTTTTTCGATAGTCAATGCCATGAAAAAATTGTTGAAAATCGTGAAAAAATTGCGATTTTTTATGCAAAAGATTGGTGAAAAATTAGATAGAAATCAGTAGGAGAAAAACCCTAAAAACAACACTTTTTTTATAAAGATGTGGCGTTTCTCCTTCTTCAGTATCGCACGACTTTTCTTTGTTCAATGCGACTTTTTGAAGGCGTCTATCATAAATCCGAAGGCATTTATTGAATTTCTTAAGGTGTTTAAAGAATTCCTAAAGGCGTCTATCAAATTTCTGAAGGGATCATGAAGGACGAAGGAGAGTTCAAAGTCGTGAAAGCAAACAGGTTTTCTATTTTTTTACCGACTCCTATTTTGTCTTGTATTCAACATTTTAATTTTGATTCAGCATGAGTTCGTTCAGACTCAATAGTTCAAATGTAGAGTCGATGTCAATGAGATAATTTCATCACCTTGTATAGCCAAACATTAGAGTTAAAATTATTTCTTGGACAAAGAAACCTCCATAAATAGTGATATATTTATCTACCCCTAAGATTAGCATTAAGGAGTTTGGAGAAAGTAACTTCACTTCCATCGATGAAAAGCAGACAGGCATTGAAATTCCGCTCTATAAACTTTCCTATACATGACAGTTTAGGTTTCTTAATCCAGTCCTTCTGGGACCTAGTCACTCTTATAAAATTGCAAAAAAATATGGAAATAAGCCAAAAATAGTGGGGCCGTATTTGCCATTTCAAAGGGATCTTGAATTCCATAGATATTTGTATCATGTAGGACAAACTAAACAACTATTCACTGTCTAATTCTTCATGTATTATTTCTACATGTTTTCTCTATGTAGTTTGTTTGGAAAATTTTCAATGACAATTAATTTGGGAAGAAAGATAACACTACTATTTAGGAAAAGATAGATTATTTGAAGTTGAACAGTGGCATGCTGATGTTTCATGGAAATAGTTATTTACCTGCCATGCTTCCCTTTTCACTTTGATGTTTCAGTTACAATCTTGGACATGCTTTTGCCTATTTGGAATTTATAGTTATTTCATATTTGTTTGATCCTGTTCGTTTGAGATTTGTTAGCATCTTAAAAATATTTTACTATTGAAATGTACTTGAATTTCTTGTCTTTATTCTTGGTTAACCTGGTTTTTAATATATTTATTGTAAGGAGTAAAAAGATAAAAAAGTAAAGTGTAAGCATGTTTTCAAAAATAAACAGTCAAAAATCCAAACTGTGTGGAAATTATAAAGGATGCTTAGTAAAGTATGTCAATCTATCCAATGCTGAAGGCTAGCCAAGACTGCAAACAACAGGTGCTTCCATTTGATGGTTTGAAAGCTCCACATGGCTGGAAGTTTCCTGCACATTCATTTGCTTTCCGATTGAGTTCTTCTTGGTGCATGACAGTGTGAAGTGGATTGATGGAGATCAATATTGCCTTTTGCTGATAGTCATTAAGTGCTTTGAAGTTTCTCATAATCATGTTTAAGAATTGATGAGTTCGGGTTTGTTGGGCAGTTTGAATTTTGAAATTCAGTTGCCTTATTCAAGATTGACATGTTGCCTTCAAACTTTACCATTCATGGCTTCAAAGTTCAATCTTTCTTGTGGCCTTTGATGGCAAAGTAGATTGAATAAAAACGTTTATTGCAGATTTCACCATAATGCCACGTCAAAGGGACTTTGCGTGGACACATTGTACTTCAGTTTCAGGTACAACAAAGGTTAATTGCAATTGGTGTAAGAATGATATCACCGGGGGGAATTTATCACTCCAAATGGGACTTGGCAAAGGAGCAAGGAAATAACAACACTCCTTTTTCAGCATGCCTTGTAGATGTCGCATACCAGGCACTACAGGCTCTTCACGCAATTTTTGAGAACAAGGCAAAAAAGGAAAGAACCGAGGTTGAAATAGGTTGTAATTCTACAAATACTAGAGGGAATTAGGGTCAGGAAGATGGTGCAAGTGAGTTTTTGAGGTAATTAGGGTCAATAACTTCTACAGCGTGTGGTCCAAACACAGGTGGAGGAAACATTAATGCTTTCTTTGCACCTCGTACTACACCTGGATCACAAACCACTTTAGAGAGTACAAGATGGACGAGAGATGTCCATGAACAAGCAATGAAGGGGATTGGAAACTTTTGGTACTACTCTAGCTTGCCATTTCATGTTGCTAGATCACCATATTGGCAAGGTATGGTGGATGTTGTCCCTAATTAGGATAACCTATTAAAATTTTAAATAAAATTGAAGATTTTCTCTCCTGAAGCACGTTTTACGAGGTGCAAAGGTTGAAAATTTTCAGTTTTAGATCTATAGTTCCCTTAGATATCCTTTTTGACTCACTCTTGTTTGTTTTCATAAATTTCTGAGTCATTTTCCTTATGTTTTTGGTGAATTTCGGGTTTCTGGGGCATCACTGCAAGTAGGGGATTTGGTTTCTTATTACAAGTCAGTAATAGGAACTTTTTATCTCTGTTGCAAGTAATTTTGTTTTTAAATTTTTCATTTTAAGTCGTTTGTAGGAACTTTTTGTGTAAGTTACAGGTGTAGGAACTTTTACAACACTTTACAAGTTACTTTTTCAAAAGTGAACTTGCAATATGTCTTTAAAATCTCGATTTCGCTTAAGTTACTTGTTGAGCCAAAATGCCCGATTTTAACTTGAATAAGCTTGCCATATTCTCTTAAAAGCCCGATTAGAGTTTTTTTGATTTAAATAAACTTGTAAAATGCTTTGAGAAACCCGATTTCGAAAAGATGAACTTGTAATGGGCTTTTGAAAGCTCGATTTTTGTTGTTGCAGGTCTATTACTCTTTATTTTTGGGGTTTCTTTTTATTTTAATGGTCTTTGCATCATTAATCTGTGGCTTTTGGGACGCCATTGTGTAAATCTGAGTTTGCATATGATAAAAATGTTTTAAATGAAAAACGCGTTTTCTTCTTTGTTCAATAAAAATGCCTTACGCTATTCAATAAAAATGCCATACGCCTCCATTTCCTTCCAAAACGCGTTTCCATTGCTTTCCATTTCTTCATTTCACTTAAAACGTTTTTCATTTCATTTACATCTGCCCTTCATTCATTCGTTTTCATTTCACGTTCATTTCACCTTATTCACATTTCCTCCATGATCTCATTACTATTTTCTGCAAAAGAAAGAAAGAAAAATGATGCCCTTGGCTGCAAATCGGGATTTTATAAATCAACTGCAAGTAGGGGATTTTGACTGCAAATGTAAGTAGAAGTTTTAAAAATAAACTTGCAATGACTTCTTATTTTTCCTACCTTGCACTTTGTTACTTGCAATATGTTCCAAAAATCTCGATTACACACTTGCACTTGTAGTTAGCCTTCCAAAACCCGAAATTGAGCTTTGGCCTCATTTTTGCAGCCACTTTGTCTCATTCTCGCTAGTCCTGCTTGCGCACATGACCTACCAAATCAATAATATAAGGCATGGGCCTTATTTTTCAAACAAATTCCAAGGCTGGAGAATGATACAAAGGAAGAAGAACAACATGATGAAGCCACACAAGGAGTTGAATAAGTGACATTATTGAGAATAGAATGCTTTCAAGACAGAGATGGAAGAATATTTTTTAAATAGTAGCATGAAGATCAAGGATGATGTAGTGCGAGTCGTGTCTCCGGACACTTAGAATAGTTTCAATTGTGTACTTGTAATTTAGTTTTGACAAAATTACATGTAAAATGGAAAAATGTAATTGCATGTGATCATATCACTTGCAAATTTATAACTTGTAATTGCATGTGATCATATAACTTGTAATTGCATGTGATCATATTACTTGCAAATTTATAACTTGTAATTGCATGTAATAACATTACAAGTCAAATTACAATAGGACTTGTAAAGTTGAATAAGTCAACTGCAGTTAGTTAGTGGTTGAGAGAATTTTTCAAGTTAGTTTGGATCCTCCCACCTTTTTGTCAAGGCTTCTCTCCTATAAATACTTGAGGGGGTCTATTGTAATTGTTATCTTTTAGCAATGCAACAAAACTCTGCTAGTTTGTATGTACAGTTTAAGACTTTGAGCTTAGATGTAAATCAGATTATAGTAAATTAAAAGAGGCAAATTGTTTTCAAACTTTGTGTTGATTCAAAGTGTTATGTGACGACATTTTCTGCATATTGATTGTGAGTTTTGTGGTATTATACAAGAGGGATTCAAGCTCAATTTTGCAGACCTTGAGTTGCTTATTGCGTTTGGAGTTTTAGATTGGTTTTCAAATTTGATACTACAGACTTTGAGCTGTTTGTCACATTTGAAGCTATTGTAGAACGCTCAAGTAAAGAGGGTAACTTGCAGACTTTGTGCTGCTTTTATTTTCTATGTTTGTGTAATGTCCCTGTTTTAGCTGACATTGTTTGTCGAGGAGTGAGCCTATCATTCTGATCCTCGTAGGCTGACAATTGTGTGTAGAGGATCATTTGAGGCAGTTGCCCGGTGTTCAGGAGCATCCTTCTTTCAGTTGTTTTAGGTTGGGCCTTCGCGGAATCCTTCAGAGAGGTTTTTCAGAGACTTGCTATTTTTAGAAAGTCGGACAGGCGGAAGCTGCTATTTTTGGCAGGGCACCTGGTTCAGCTGGTTAGCTTAGAGTCGACCCAGTTTATCGGTTTGATGATCAGATGGGAAATAACGGAGTATTTAATGATTATTGAATAATTAATATTTTGACTTTATATTAAAGTCACTTTATTAATATATTTAAATATTAATAATTAATGGTATATTATAAAGTATTTTTAATACTTTATAATAAAGTGAAAATGTTAATAATGAATAAATATTTATTCATTAATTTGGACGCCATTTAATTAATGATTTTTCCTAAGTTGAAGAAAGGCGTAATTAATCATTTAATTTAAATGATCATTAAAAGAGCTTGGGTCAAATTTTTGAAAAAGGCTTATATATTGACTGCCAAAGACAAATCGAACTCTATGTCTTGATTATTCAATTTGTCTTCTTTTTGCTCTGAGCATTGAAGTTTGCAAAACCTAGGGTTTCAGCAGACGATCAGTTTTGAAGAACGATACCTCTTCAAGATCTGACATACTGAGGCTGTGAAATACCAGTTGAAGATTGTCCATTAGCGTGGCTTCATCCAGAAGTCATACAGTGTTACAGTGAAGTTCATTTACAGTATTCAGGGTTTATTTATTCATCAAAAGGTTTGATGTTTGAGATTTCAGTGTCTGGCACTTGGCGCGATTTCCAAGACAAAGATACGGCTGCATTAAATACAGCTGACAGGCCGTACTTGCTGTAGAACACGACTTTTCTCCTGGAAACCAAAACGCCTAACATTGCATCTCCAGTTTTCTTCATTCTTTGGCGCACAGGCAAGGGGAATCGATTTCCAGTTTCTTTTCTCAGAAGAAGTCCATCACTGGCTAAGGCCGTACCTGTTGATGTGTTTTTCGTGACCGCACCAACGCAGAATAAAGTCGCCAACGGCTACCCTATTCTCTCTTGATCAAAGTATCCAGCATGCTAAGATTGCAAGAAAGTTCATGCGTTCAACTCCAAGGTTCTTTCAGTGCGAATAGGCTCAGTTGGCTCAATGTGATTTGCTGGTATTTCAAGGGGACTTACGGAATTGTTTGGCAACGGAGAAAAGAATTCAAATGCTCGAAAGATTTATCTATGAAGCGCGGGTTTCCTATTTTAATCAGAAAGTACTGAATTGAAATGGGGTAGGGTTTAGAGAGTCTAAATCTATTCTAAGGCGTGGGATATGGAGCTCAACTTCAGCAAATTTCAACCAAGCTCTGCTTTGCCTCGCTTCGGACAGCTTCCACAGAACCGGTGCAATCTTCAAGGGAAATGACTAAAGATGTTCAAACCACCACTTGACATGAAGATACCATCACAACGACGCATACCATCATTCAAACTGTGATTGAAGTTAGGCCCACAACGTTTCCAGTTGACCACACAAGGCGAACACACCATCAGTGAGCCCACTAGTGGTATGGATAAGCGAAGCTTGCTTAGATCAAACACCACATTCCACAGCTAACATCTACTTGCATGGAATAAAAATTATACTACTTTGAACTATTTTATGCTACCATTTGAATCGGAAGGTGTAGAAACCCTTGTTTCCCCGTTTTCTGAATTTGACCGTTTTTGATAGTTTTGTTTGTATTTTGATTTTTTTGATGTTTTTGCATGAATAATAAAGAATGCGATTTGGAAAGAAATTGATATAAAATTGCAAATAAATTCAATGAGCTCAGATCTAATACAAATAGGCTCAGGAATCGATAACTATTGATTTCATTATTTTTGCCATAGCAGTTACAATAAGAATCTCTGAAAATACAGGCAAGATTTGACTAATATTATTTAAAAGAACCTGATTTGCAGCTAGCTGAAGATGATTGAAAACTGGTACGGCTGCAATAAATATCCACTTGTCCCTCCGTCAAATGCCAAAAGATTGATCCTAAGATGAATGCGCCAACTGGGTAGAAGTCAGATGGCCAAAATGGAAGGCGATTTCTCCTGAGCAAAAAAGTACGGCCTTTCTTGAATGGTACGGCCAGGTACAGCAGAAGTACGGCTTTTTAAACAGCAATCAGCAAATGAAATAAGTACGGCCTCCACTCAAAACCCCAGATCTCAATGAAATAGGCGCCAGGATAGAAGAAACCCTGTTGGAAGAATATTACTCTGAAACCCCTAAAGATAAATCAACTGTGAATGTTCTGTGATTTCCCCTGGATGAAGAAATCTCTTTGCCTGGCAATAAATCGGATGATATTTCACAACCTCTGAATTGCTTTCACTGGAGATGGCTCGTTCCCCAATGCTCTGAGACTGAAACCCTTGGCTTCCGTGCTCTGGTTGAAGACTTGCTCAAATTTCAATAATCAATAACATAATGGCTTGATTTTCCAAGCAAAGCCTTGTACTCTTTGAAAAGTGCGAATTCCTTCAAAATAGGCATCATTAAAATAATTCGACTTTCCTTTTTTAATTTTTCAATAGTCTCAAGTCACATTTTTAATTATAAAATATAATTAAAAATGGCCCCTTCTATGATGGGCGACCCCTTCACTTAAGTTATAATATTAAAATTTTATAACTTAATATTATATGCTCAATTAAATTAATATTTAATTAATCAATCAAATATTAATAACTCCCTCAAGAAACGTCCGATGCACGAACCGTCTGAAGCTGGCAAACCAGGGAGTGATTCTGCACGTGATCAAACTGTACTGCTAAAAATAGCAGGGGTGCCTCTCTGAGTGCCAAATACTGCTAAAAATAGCAACTCAGGTAAACGGTGTCCGAATGAGCCCGAACGAAAGCCAACTGATCAAATTCTGACAACTGAAGCCAAGCCAAGCTCCATCAAGACCCTCTATCCATCCCATCACCTCGAGGGTCGCATAATAGGCTAATCATGAGCTCGGAGATGTCAACTAGAAGGGGACATGACGTGAAGGAAAGAAACCTTGCTAGCTACTCACAACAAAGACGAAATTCACCATCAATGAAAAACTCTTTTATTGAGAGAGTGTTCACAACAATTTCTTACAAAGTTTTCAAAGGGAAAACTTTCCCTCTTCTTCAAACTACACTATCAATCTATACTAAGTTACTTCTAAGTTGTCCCTCTACTCTATATCTATTCTAATCTTCTCTACTGTCTACTGAGGTACAAATGAGGGGGACTCCCCCTTTTATAGATGGCCAAGTCCAACGGACGGCTCAGATTACAATCGACTGGATGGCCCAGATTGTGCCACCTCAGCCCTAAACAAGATTCGCCCTAAAAACCGCCATAATGGAGAGTGGGGCAATAAATGAGCAATTAATGGCCACCATCTTCTAGAAGATTCCCGTTTGTAGACGCGTTCACACTATTCTCGATCTTCTTCTTGACGTTGTTCTTCAACTTCTTCTTTGTCACTGAGTCTCAACACTTAGTCATTTTCTTGCAACTTTTCTTCCTCCATGTGAAACTCATAATTTTATCTTCCTCCGAAGGTTGTAATATCATCGTGCTCTGGCCTCAACATTTCTCCTGCAAAACAAGCAAGGAGAAGAGAATTAGAACATTTCATAATATAATCTTAACTTACTTACCTGATTTTCACGCTCTAACTCCCAAGCATTCATTGTCTTCACTAGCCATCTTTGCTTTCAAATTCGTCATGCCTTACCCAAATTTTCAATCCATCCTGCCAAGGGCGTATCATCTTTGAGAAACTCATTTCATTAGCTGCGTTATTGACGATTTTGATTTTATTCATCTCTGGCTCAAGAAGATTATCCTCATGAAGAATTTGAGCAAATTCACCTAGGCAGTTCCTTTCAAATTCATCGTCTGGAGGATTTCACCTTGAAAGCACATTTTCTTCACATTTGCCTTAGAAAATTTTAAAATTTCCCTTAGGAAAATTCATCAACCTGGTGCCCATTTGAAATCTTTATCACAGAATCCTCAACAAGCTGTGGAAGATCTTAAAATCCATTCCTCATCGATAATCTTCAATACCCAGAAGAAAATTTCCTTCAGAACGCGTCGAACTCATGGGTGCGCAACGAACGGGTTCATTTAAATTTTTAAGATTTTGAACCTAGGAAAATAATTCATCATGAAATTTAATCCCGTTCTTCTTCTCAGTGGACATCCTGTTGCTCTGTCTTGAAAATATTTTTGCCGACCTTGTGCAGCTGGCACTGCTAACTTTTCACTGGCAACCTCATTCGTGCTTAAGAAATCACTTCGCCAGACTTAGGCGTTTTTCGTAAGGAAGAACATTTTTTTGCCTTAGAATTTTTTTTTATCACTTAGCGTTTTAAATTTATTTTTGCCTTAGAAGATTTCCTATTCAACTTTATCCATTTTGCCTTGGTGAGAAAAATCATCAACTTCACTCAGAAAGTCTTCCTGCAAGTACATCACACTTAACATCCAACGCCTAGCATGTTTTACTTCACACTTGAAGGATATTTCATTTGAAACTCCAACGCCTTAGCAATAACTTTGTTTTCACCACCTTCAACGCCTAGGTAACATTCTTTGTTTTCAACTTCTTAACAATATTCACCTATCTTCTCCTAGGGCGCATTTCACTTGCCATATAGAAATTTCAAACTTCAACGCCTAATATCCATCCTCCCTTTTACTTTATCCTTTGGCGCATTTCACACTTGAAGAGGGTGGAATATTCAACGCCACCCTTAACCTCTTCTTGTTCTTGGCGCATGTGAGAGGGTGAGAGGGATTTTTTAAATTTGTCTTTTACATGCTAAGTTGGGCGCATTTTACATGTCTAAGAGGATGAAAATCTGCAACGCCACCTTTTGGAATATTCCCTCCTTGTTTTGTCTTGACATGCCCTCATTTGGGCGCATTTTGCTATGGGAGAAGGATGAAAATCTTTGACCCCTTTGACTTCTCCCTTGTTAACTTCTCTTGGGCGCATTTTGGGCATGGTGGAGGATGAAAATTGTTGACTACTTTGACCATTTGCTGCATGGGCGCATTTTGAAGGGGGTGGAGGATGAAATTTTAACTTAGCCATTTAAACTTCAAACGCCTTACATGTGACTCTTCACCTCCATCATTTTGTCTTTACATGGTCTCTTTTGGGCGCATTTAGGCCTAGTAGGAGGATGAAAACTGTTGACTCTTTGACTTTTTCTAGCTTATTCTTGCATGGGCGCATTTTGATGGGTGAGGGGGATATCTTCAACACTTAGAATTTTTTTATCTCCCCATTTTCCTTTGGGCGCATTTGAGGGGTGGAGAAGGATGAGCATCTTTGACCTTTTGACTTTCTTTTGTTGAACTTCTTAGCATGGGCGCATTTGACTAGCGGAGGAGGATGAAAATTTACACTTAGAAAATTTTGCAACATGAGACCTTGAGCTGGGCGCATTTTGCCATAGGAGCAGGATGAACTTTGTTGACTTCCTTTGACCTCTTCCTTTTTGGGCGCATTTTGACTAAGCAGGAGGACGAGTTTTTAACTTAGAATTTTCTCCATGCCTCTTCATCAACTTGGGCGCATTTTCAGGTAGCTGCAGGATGAAGCCCAATACTTAGCCATTTTTCCTTGTTTTAGCCAGCTTCTCCGTGCCTTACTATTTATAGTAAGCCCTCTGATTTTTGCATCTCTGAAGCTCAGAACGATTTGAAATTTTAAACACTGCATCCTCACGACCTTGTTACCCTGTCGACACTGCCCTTTTTTAGTCGGCCTGCTATTTTTAGCCCATTTTTGAAGGTGATTTGCTATAAATAGTAACTGCTTGCTTCTGGTAGCTCCACTGCTCCGATTAACTTGAAATTTGAATGAGGCGTTCCTCACCATGTGACCTGCCTGTCGGCATCAATGCATGCACCTGACTTGCTATTTTTAGCCTGTTTCCAAATTGACTTACTATAAATAGTAAGTGCTCCGTTCGACTTCAAATTTTACCAGCAGATAGCCTGAATGATGCTGATCGCAGTGGTTTACACCGGTTTTCAAAAATTCTGAGTTTTTACCCTTCTTTTCAGGTCCCGAAGTTGGAAACCCTAATTTGCTCTGCATGCGTATCAAATGATCTTTGTTTGCCTTCGTTTCTGCTGCATTGCGATTAGCTCGTGATTCTGAACTGCTGGGAAGCGGCTGCCGGGACACACCTGCTAAAAATAGTAAGTTCCTTACTGAGTGATTATCTTCATTTGCATGTCACACCATCACGAAGCTCTCAAAAAACCCATCAGGAATCATCTGACATGCACAAGAAACCCTGACATGCAAACCCTAAAAATAGCCTCGGAAGACCGAATTGTGAAAGTTGTCATCTCGTTTTGCATGTTACACTGTCGCGAGGGTCTCGAAAAACCCAGAAGGAATATGCAAACATGCAAAGAAAAACTCTGCATCTGAACCTTGAAATTTGTCCCGGAAGCTAGACTGCTAAAAATAGAAAGTCGTCCGTTTCAGCTCAAATTTTGCACATGAGCAGCCTGATGTGTTCTGAATGCAGCGTGACTGTCGGAATTTCAGAAAATGCTGACGGATTGCTTGTAATTTCACACTTACTAAAAATAGTAAGTACCTCAGAATTCGATGAAAATCTACTGAGAGCCTGCTGGAAGCACACTGACAACAATGTTAAGCTCTGTTTTCAATTTATTTACTTCGTTCGACTTTGGATTGACCAGAAGGATGGAAACCCCAATTTCAGACTTATGGAAACCCCAATTTCAGACTTGGCCAAATCTCAATTGTTAGGCTCACAGACGGGCATAACCCGGAAAGACAGACAGCAGAAAAGAGAGACAACAACAAAACGACCGAAAAGCAAAGCCAAAATTAGGGGGTCCCCATTTGCAATGGAGCAATGTGTGAAAAAGGTCACAACAGTGCCATATCTCATCTTGCTGCTGGGCCGTACTGTACTGTACCAGCAAGAGCCGTACTTTCTCTCCAGAAGGATTTGCATTGCTTTTTCATCTTCTGTCTCTGGCAAAGTTGGCGCCTAGGGTTTCTGGAGTTTTCTCATCATTCTAAGCTCAGAGATCTATGTCCTAGAGTTGGCCGTACTATCTTCTTTCATTCTTTCACGTGGCTGCAACAGCAATCAAGTTCCTTTTGAAATAAAGTTGTATTTCCTTCATATGTTCATTTTATACATTGTATATGCTCTGGATCATGAATAAATGCATTTGCCTTCATTAGAGAGCAATATCGATGCGTAGTTGTCATTCATTTATTTTTTATGAATTTTTAAAGCTTCCTAGAGCAAAATCGCAGCTTTCTTGTTTTATGCAAAAAAGCATTAAAATACAAAAAACTACAAAACAAACAAAATCAACGATTTCAGTTAGGGTTTGGGGTTGAGAGACACCTGGTCTCTTACAGTTTGTGCATTAAAAGTGTATCATGTAGTTAGATTTTGAGCTGCTACATGCTGTACTTGATTACCGGAAAATCATCTAAAAAGGTTGATAGGAGAGTAAGTTGTCAAAGACTTTGTGCCTTTATGGAAACTTTGCTTCTTTATTTGTTTGCTTCATTAATCATTTATGCTTCCAGCTGTGATTCTTATCTGAAACAAGAGAAAAGAATAAGTGTCTTTTCTGAAAAGAGAGAACAAGACAGAGTTTCACCCAGATTTAGAATAGATTTATAGTTAGAGTTTATTTTTGAATTGTTAAAATAGAAAGCAAAAGGGGGAGCCTTCCCTTTGAAAATAAGAGAGTTTATCTCACACATTGTGGCTGAAACCACAATTTTGCATATCCTCAAGGTATACAAAATTTTCAACCAACAGTGGATGCTTTTGTAGCTGCGGGCCCTGGGTTTAAAGCCCTATCTTACGAGACATTGAGGGTTGGTATGCTCAATGATGCAGTACAGGATGTTAAAGATGTTTTTAAGGAGCATGAACTAGTGTGGGCAAAGACTGGTTGCACCATAATGTCAGATGGATGGACAAACAGAAGGAATCTAACCCTCATCAACTTCCTTGTCTCTTGTGAGATTGGTACTATATTTTTCATATCTGAGGATGCATCAGATACAATAAAATCTGCAGCTGCATTGTTCGATATGTTTGATATGGTGGTCAAAATAGTAGGGCCGCAAAATGTTGTTCAATTTATTACAAACAATGTTGTAGCTTGTGTAGCTATTGGGAGACTCTTGACAGACAAATACCCTTCTATCTTTCTTACCCCATGTGCAACTCGTTGCCTTGATCTAACCCTTGAGGGCATTGGAAAACTTGAATGGGTGAAGGTGGTATTGTAAAAGGCCCACAATGTTACAAAATTCATTTATAATCACACGAGGGTTTTGTGCATGATGCGTACTTACACTGAGGGCAAGGAGCTTGTTCGACCAGGGGTGACAAGATTTGCAACACACTTTCTTGCACTACAGACTCTTTGCTAACAAAAAATGAATTTGAAACGAATGTTTGTTTCAAATGAGTGGATGGAGTCTGGTTTCGCAAATCTAGCAGATGGCATAGTAGTGGCAGAGTACATGTACTCTTCTAGTTTGTGGGATGCAGCTGAACAAGTTGTAGAATTTTCAGAGCGTCTAGTAAAAGTTTTGAGACTAGTGAATGGGGATAAATCCCCCATGGGATATTTGTATGAGGCCATGGATAGGGACAAGGAGGTGATGAGGCGTAGGATGCAAAATGACAGAGGGACAGGTATATGCCATTATGGGAGATAATTGATGGAATATGGCACCGACAAATGCATTCTCCTCTCCATGTTGTACGATACTACCTTAATCCAAGTTTGTTCTATGAGTCTTCATTTAGACATGATGATGGTTAGGTTTCACAAGGCTTGTTCATATGCATGCAAAAAATGTTTCCTACCTCAGAACAATTACAAGCTGCTATGGGAGAATTAGCAATGTACAAGCAAGCAAAGGGTTTTCTCTCATCTAAGGCTCCCATCGAAGGCAGGAAGACCTTGCTAGCAGGTAGACTCTATAAACCCTTGAAAGTCTCTATTTTATGGATATGATCATTAATCATTAAGATTATTTTAAGATATTCTTACATTATATCATCTCCATGTAATGTGTTTTTCCAGCACAATGGTGGTATTATTTTGGTCATGAAACCAAACACCTTAGATGGATGGCGAGACGTATTTTGAGCCAGCCATGTAGTTCATCCGCTTGTGAGCGTACTTGGAGTGTTTTTGAAGACACTCTAAAAGAAATGCAATCAACTAACATAACAACGGATGAACGACTTCATGTTTGTTCACTACAACCTTCGCTTGAAGCTAAAGAAAGCTCAAGGTTGTTATCACGGAATCTAGCAGCGCTCGTTCCACGGATAACCCCCCTATGAAACTTGTTCGTTTCCTAGGATTCGTGAAGTTCAAGCACGCAAAACGAGGTGATTTTCAAGCCACCTCAAAATGTGTTCCAAAGTCTCAAACATTTAGTTTGAGCGTCCCCCTATGTTCACCTCGCGAAGTCTCACTGTTCGTACTTAGTTAATTGTGAAAAATGCAGTTGCACTGAAAAAGTGCGCTCCTACTCACAAGCCAAAAATTGGCTAAGTATAAAAAGTGCAGGGGTGCTGATTTTCAGCGCCCCTGCATGTAAGTGAATTCTTCAAAATGTAACAGCGTTGAAAAAGTGCGCTATTACACTTTTTATCCAGACTTAGTCATTTTCTTGCCTTGGCGCGTTTCTTCATGCGTTTTACATTTTTCGCTCATCGTGCCACTTTTTGTGCCTAAATTAATTGCTCGACTTGAGTTAGGTTTTTTGTGTTTCTCATTCACTTAATATAAATCTTCAAACTTCATTTCTTCATGCTGGGCAAAATCTTCTCAAGCTACAAAACACGTTTTTGAGAAATCTGAAATTCCTCTCAACCAAATTTCGCGTTTCCTCTTGGTAAGTTGTTCCTCTTACTTTCTCTCCATTCTCCTTCATTATTTTGTACATGTCTTAGGATTTACATATGCGTTTTTGTTTATCTTTGTTTTCTTCTCACGTTTTTCTTCTCCCCACGCGTTTTCTTTATTTCGCCATTGGTGTGGAGTATTGTTAATTATCAAGCACGTTTTTCTTTCAATTGCTAGTTTTATTAGATGGAATAATAAATAATGAAAACAATAAAATTTTGGTAATTTGCAGTTTTTTTTTAAGATAATATAGTTGTTAGTTTTACAAGGGTTTAGACTTGAAGCAAAATTAGAAAAAAACTAAAAGCCAAAAATTTCTTTATTAAAAATGAGCTACTATTAAGCAACTTGGATATAGAAATTTGAGAGGCAGAAACTAGCCCAGTGGAAGGACTACTCTCTTGAAAGGACCAAGGGCCGTTGTAGCACCATCAACTCTATCCACTATCATCACACTTAGTTCTATAAAATCCTTTTGGATTGTCTTAGAATGTATCCTTGGAAAATAAGGGTAGTGTGAACAAGTTTGATACCTCTAGCTTTCCATTTCTAAATATTACTCGTATTTTGTCAACATTGTTAGAGTTTTAATTCACACCTTTTAGTTTGAAACAAAACGAAATAGATTTGCAGTAGAATCACTCCTCAAATTAAAAGAAGGTCCCTATAAAATAAAACGTAACCTTTGATGAATGGTATGTACTTGCAACTTACAAACTTTACAGTGTTTTTAGAGATGATTCCACATTTATGTTGAATAAACTTTAGATGTGTATCTCTTTGAGTTTGCCTTGTGTAAAAGGCTGAAATGTTGTTTCAACATAAGGCAAGGGATTTTATACTTTTTGATTGAAACTGAATCCTATAATTACACATTTGTATTGCTTAACTAAATGTAGAGATTGAGAATGGGAAATACACATGGATTGAATAGGCTAATACATAAAAACATGATGGATTTGGTAAAGCCAATGAAGGACTTGGTACAAAGCTGTAATGTTCCTTGCTGATTATGATGTAATTTTTCAGTTTTTGCACTTGGATATTTCGTCAAACACTTTCAGTGCAACTGCTGTTTGTTGTTTCCTTTGGTGTTTTGATGTAAATGATGACAACATGCACTTGAAAAATTCAAATGAAATTGTTCTAAACAACTGAAATGAAATTGAAGATGCAATTCAATGATTTTCTGACTTTTCAATGCAATCATATGACTGAATCATGTAGCTACAGGAAGTGACATTTTAGCAAACACTTCATATGCAAACTGCTGGACTTCAAATTGTATTGATAAATGAAATTCCAACTGATTACTGAAGAGCACAAAGATATATTGAGAAGGGAGGGGTGAATCAGTATATCAACTAACTTTTTCCCTCTCAACTCTTATCAACTTCAAACTCTAATACAAATCAACTATGCAAGAATATCTCAATATGAACAAGTTGACACCAAGATTTTACGTGGAAACCCTTACAGGAGAAAACCACGTTACAAACAATGTACTTTATGAATTATATAAACTTTTACAATGAATGTAGGCACCAACCTACTTGAATCACCAAATAAGTAGTTTAGTAGGCACCAACCTACAAAGAGCACCAACCCTTAATCCTGATTTAGTAGGCACCAACCTACAAGGAGCTTCAACCCCTAAAGCTGATTTAGTAGGCACCAACCTACAAGGAGTACCAACCCCTACTTGCCAAGCACCAACCTAGCAAAGAGTATAATTTGAATGATAACATTCCACCTTCAATTGTTGCTTCCTCAACAGATGATGGACAATTCTGCTCAAACATCTCCTCATAAAGCTCTCTCTAAGATCTTATATAAACCCTTCATGCATCTGATCCAACACGCTCTATAAATCTGTTCCAATACTGTTCACATATCTGATCTAACACTGTCTTTTGACTGTTCAAAAACTGACTCAAAACCTACTACAAATCTCCACTAATTCCTTCAAATCTGATCTTCAAATGATACACGCTTTGCTGTAGCTCTCTTCTTCGAACTGTAGTAATCCTCTTCTCAAATCTGCTTAAATACCTTCCACAAATCTCTTCACATATGCTTCATAAATCTCCTCAAATCTACTTTAGATCTGCTGGTGTTTATGTGATTTGCTTCTTAACTTCACACCTCGCACTCAAATGATATTCATTTATTCACCTACTTACACTGCTATTCTTATTTTACACAGCCATTAACACTTGCTTGTGTTTAGATGATTTAACTTATTTCCCACAGCACACTCTTCAACCTCTTTATATTCTGAAAATCTTCATTCACAGACAGCTATACTCACTACAGCCTGACTTCAAACGATGTTCATTGTTTTCTACGCATAGCACTAAAATCGTGTTTTGATGATATAACATTTATTTCACACGTAGCAGTTAACTTCTTCACGTATTGTGACTTTATTAAATATCTTTATGCCAATGTGAGAAAGATATGACTTTTGAGAAAGAGGTGATTCTTCAAAATGAGGTGTCCCTTCTTAATAACTCGCACCACTCTATATAATCAGTGCTTTTTAATAAATCTGACTTTTGTCTTTTCTTTAATTTGTCCTTTATGAAACTTTATCTTATTCGTAATCACACCTTTTCATTTTTGGCTTTTTGTGACTTTTTGTCTTTTCTTAAAAGGATGAATTGTTGCTTCTTCAAACTCTTCCCCTACTTTTTATTTGTCTTATTTTGTCTTATATGATTTTTTTTGTTTTTATTCGTTTTGTCTCATATGCCATATTTTGTCTCACATGCTTTTTTTCACTAATCGTATTTCTTTACTGAATCGCAAGCCTCTTCTCTTTGTTTATAATCTTTATTCAATTGCTAGTTTAAGAGTTACGTGGCACCTTCTGTTGATAATCTGGACAGTTTTATTTGCTGACATTTCTTTTGTCTTTTCCTGATTTTTGTAATTTTCTGGTCCTTGTCATTTTCTGATTTTGACTTTTTCTGTTTTTGTTTTTCTATCTTATATTTATCTTTTGTAATTCTCATATTCTTTATCTTCAATTATGTAATTTCTCAAATTCATCCCCAGCAACCGATTGAGACATCAATCTATGCAACTTCAACCTGTTTCTTGATATGTTCTAACAATCTTATCATCATCTAAAATCTATTCTGTGCATTGCTCATGTAATTCTCTGTTTGACATCAATGGCAATATTTCAATAGTGATGACTATCTTGTCCATGCATATTTGACATCAATGACTCCATCTTTTTCACTTTGACATCAATGACAACATTTCCAACAATTACAACTACAGCAGTTCGTTCTCAGATTATTATATTGTCCAACACTATTGAACATAAAATATGCAACTACAAAATGACAATGCTAATACAAAGGCTGCTTTGAGAGCAATAATCTTGAGACAATAATATACAAATTGTAATGCTTAACTAGAGATTCTAATATCAAATGGAACCTGGAATGAATCGGCTGGTTGTTAGATATTGTAGAATGTTATCCCACTAATGTAGAGGCTGTGATAGCTAACACGTTCCTCCTTCCTAATAAGAATTACATCCTCCTAGAGATAAATTTGAATATGGTCTTTGACCATTCAAATTTATTCGATGCACTCCTTTTGCCAACTGTGTTCCAACTGAATCAATTATCCAGTCGGTTCCTTGTTTGTCTTCATTCGACACCTGAAGAGCCGACAAACTTCTCACTGCCCCGTCATCTTCCAGCAACTCAAATGAAGATGACGTCTCCCATACAAATTATTCACTCCCTGACACATCCTATCCTCCCTTTTATGTAATCAACACTTTTACAGATATTCGAATTCTTTTGATAGCAACCAATTAGAATAGAGAACACTTTGACAAGCAGGACTGGATAAAGACCTGACGCCTTGATTTGTCTTTAGTTGGCTTATTCTATCGACTCTTTGTATTGGTGTGGTCTTTTCAAATGGCTAGCTTCTCCTGATTTAATATCTTGGCATATAATGTCTCCCTTCCAAGATTTGATTTCTTTGTCTTATATCGAATTCCTTGGCAAATATAATCGATTTCCCTAAAGCCGTCTAGCTTAATATTTCCGTCTTGTCTTATCTAGCTATTGACGTATTTTGTCTTTATCTCAAAGATGAGACAAACCACGATATTTCCAATAGCAACTACTTTTCTGTAAAAGTCGAACTATTAATTTTCTGTATGCTGCACCCAACTTCCTAAGAAATTCGAGTGTCTTTGGTCTCAATCTACTGTGCTGGATTACTTGAAGAAATATAATTGAAATGCCAATGAACCTGCAAATATTTTTGTTCAAATTGATTTCCAAATATTCTCCAAATTTTGGTCAAGAGACCATTAAAATTTGGATAATCGAATCACGAACAATGAATGCAGTAATACATCAGCTACTACAATAATGATGTGATAATAAACCAGCTATCACATCGAACGAACTAGGGCAATAATACAACAGCTATTGCACTTGTCAAATCCCAATGAAGCACAATGTAGAAACCCTGGATGGATTCCTCAACTATTCAGCTAGGGTTGATCTTTCACAACTGAACTTGGCACTCTAGAGTCTTCAAACCCTCGAGCAAGCTAAGCATTCAGCTTCAGCTTCTTACCAATCTGGTAATGAGATATAAAATCCAAATCAAGTGTGTCCAAATGCTTAGCCAACACCTTCTTAAATAGATTTCTCAACAAGTCTCAAAGAAGCTTCTAGAATAAAATATTATTTTATTGTTTAAGTGACTTTATGATATATCATTTTATTATAATCACTTTATTAAATTAATTAAATATAAAGTTATCTTTTAATTTCACTTTATTTAAATAACTTTATAAATAATTAATTTAATATTTCCTCCAATTCGGGGACATGGCAGCCATGATATCCAACTTCAAAAAGACTTGCAATACAAAACTCACAAATTGGATAGAAGTTATTTAATATTCTTCAGCACACAACAAAACTCTAAACACTCATGCTAGGATGATGATTCTTCGGTCTTCCTCAAGAGGTCCCTTTTCTTCGATGCCTCATATATTGACCAATTTTGGTGTACTACCATAAACATATTCAAAATGGACCAAACATTATCGTAATGGAGTATATATCCTTGTGTGATTAATCCATGATGCCACCATTCATGTGCTGTACCATCCAAGTGAAGAATAGCAAACTTGATAGCTTCATCTTCTATCATAGGGTTGAGTGAAAGGTAAGTGCCCAATTTTTGTACCCAAGCCCTTGTAGCGACCTTCCCTAAACCATTAGAAGTTCGAAGAGTCAACCTATTCAACCTCTGCTGTAGATTTCTATTAAACTATTGCATGGGTTGTCATCTTTCTCTTCTTGATCCATTCCTAGCATTATGGAATTGTATAAAGGGGATCTAGCTTCTAACATTCGGGTCAAGTCTTGAGTTCTCATCTATGCAAGCATTAGAGTCATTTTCTGCTGGAATTTGCTCCTCTTCTTCTTGTGGTGACTCCATTCTAGGTAAAAATGTGGGCAAGAAAGGTCTTGGTGCTGATCCAATTGGTGCTGTCCCCATTCTGATCTGAATTACTCGCTTCTGCCTTTTTTTTTGTATAGATGTGGTGTGGTTATTAGTATTAATCATATCTTGTATGATTTGGATGAGCACTTGTGTCATTTGTTCTTGCCTCTGCATGTAGGCCTTCGACTCATTCTCCCGTTCTGCCTTTCAATTTGCCATCTTCTTCTTACCTTTGCCTCCAGTTCCATTGTTAACCTGTTGTGATGCTGCCTCCAACAGCTTCTTCTCTCTCCAAGGCCTTCTAATCCCTTTGACTCAGCTACATAAACAGGTTCAAACCTTCAGATTGGCAGTATAGCCTGTTCTGATACCAATGTAATGTCCCTAGGGTTATTTCTCTGTCCTAACCGATTTTAAACAGATATTTAAAAATTAGATCTTTACAAAACACTCATACAGTGAAGTAACAAGACTAATTTTTGTTTGCTTCAGTTTTCATCATTAACATAGTTAAAAAATTTCAACGCAGAGAACACATAAGATACAAATTCAATGGATAATTGATTCAAATTTGAGTAAATAGAGAGTTAGGACCTGGCACGAGTTTGTGTATGTTCACAACTTTGAGTGAATAATAAGTGTTTGGGTAGATCCAGTAATAATTTGATCTGGATGATAATGATCTGACCTATGACACGATTTGTGTGGTGGTGACTAGAATTGCCAAAGTGCTATCATCTTCAAGCCATTGGAACTATAACTCTAGTATCCCTTGGAGATTGGGGCGTGAAACCCTCAATCGTAATCATCCAGTTGATAAATGCTCAAGTGATGAGATGACTTGGATGTAGCCATGCCTCTAGAGTATTTTTATTTGCTGTGATCTTCTGCCCAGGTTTGCTAATCTGGTCTAAGGGCGTGTGTCTATGCTTCAAAGCCTGCTACAAGTGCCTAGATTTGATAGGTTTCTCTAGTAGCCCCCTGTGTGGCTAGTTGTATGTTCTAGGCTCATGGATTAATGTGGAGGTAAGTATGTGGTCTTCAATGTCTGCTTCAGAAGTCCAGGTATTGATTGATAAGCTTCAACAATCACCTATGCAGATCATTATAGATATTTGGATTTGGCGGTTTGTCAGATACTCCAGTGTTTGACATATTGAAGGTTATCACCTTGCAGATAATGTCTCCTTGTGCAACTGTTGCTAAATCAACCCTAGAAGCACCCGATCTTTCTAATCTCTAGAAAATAAATGAATCAATGGATTAGCCTAGCCTGTGACTTTAGATTCAAGTTGCTAAGGAAAGGTATTCAGGTTTTTTTCCAAATACCTCAATGTGTGAGTGCAGGGGGTTTCGTCCCAGCAAACACAGTATACTCGGAAGTTCAATTGCTCAGAAATATCCAGCTAGATAGATGCCCAGAATGAAATCTTGAGCGCCCTTTTATACCGATTTGGAATAATTCACATGAAGCCAACCTCATTTGAAAATGAATTTGCTTATGGCGCCAACCAGCACTTTCAAATTGAAAATCTTTTACTTTATTTTTTATTATTAATAATATTAATATAATTATTACAATATAATTATATTATTAATATAGTGTTTTAAAACACTTTTTAAGTGTACTAAAATTTGTTTCATTTTATCCCAGCAGAGGGGACATGACAAAGTAATGGTAGAGTGGACGCAATTAATAGAAATGCCTGTAAATCAGGAATTTACAGCCCTGAGCTCTTTAACATTTGCAAGTAGACAAAAAACAGTCTTTGAAAGGAAAACTAAATTGATACATTGTAATTATGCATTTTTGGTTTTTTAAAATTTGGGTGATCAAATTGTCTCTGTGCAGTGTCTTTCCCTGTGTTTGCTGGTCTGATACTGTATAGACTAAATTAATGGAATGCATTTTCAAATTTGTTGTTGATGGTGGCACTTTTACCAGTAGGCCTACATAAGCTTGTTATGATCTTCTGTCACCATCAAATGAAACACCTGTATAGGCATGTAGCATGCTCATTGGGAGAAGGGAAACCTTGACCTAAAGATCAAACACAAATGCCGTCAGGTCTTTTTTGGCACAGGAGCCTTTAGAGGTGAGTGACAGAAAAGCACTTGACCAACAGGAGAATACCTTTAGGAAGTACTTACATAGCTTCTGGTGCTACTTATAAAATGTTTTCTTTATTATTTACTCGGAAAATGACGACAGCTGTTAGTGTTAGTTGTTGGCTTCATACAGCTAACCCCAACTGTTGCAGCCCTTTCTGTATCCATCCATGCACAGAAGTAAAATACCAAGTTTCTTTCTTTTTGTTACTTAATGTTTTTGTTGCTAGATTCTTTGTGATTTCATCAGTGATGACAGAACCCAGCCAAATCAAAGATCTAGTAATTGAATCCAAAGGTCTGATGGGTAGTTAACATTGCTTTGCTAAAGCTGTCCTATTACATGTAGAGTTACTATATTCTTTTATTGAGATCTCTGTTTATGTTAACCCTAATTTTGCATATTTGTTATTTCTTGATGCAGCTTGCTATGCTCACAACAAGAAAAACATGTCATCCATCTCAGGTGCAATGTTAATCTTCACTTTCATATCTTTTACTGATGCTTTTGGGAGAGACAAAGAGAGGGTTAGATATGTTTCAACTCTTATTATATGTTCCTATTGCCACTTTCAGGAAAGCCACTTATCATATCACACAATGGAGCAAGTGGTGATTTCCCAGGTTGTACAGATCTTGCTTATCAGGCAGCTATTAAAGATGGTGTTGACCATATTGATTGCTCTGTGCAAATGACAAGTGATGGTGTTGCTATTTGTAGAGAATCACCAGATCTAATCGCTAGCACAAATGTGCTATCAGATTCATCATTTTATCCTTCACGTCTGAAACAGGTTTCTGATATTCAGAAAGACAAAGGCATTTTCACATTTAATTTGATGTGGAAGGAAATTCAAGCATTGAAGCGTAAGTTTAGGTTCTATCAGATTCACCTTTAGCAGTTAAAAAATTGGAAGGCGCACTTGCAGTGACTTGTTATTCTCTGTATTCTTTTGGCTATGTTTATCCATCAATGGATCATTCTTGTCTTAAAATATGTTTTTTGATAATACCGTGTATGTAGGTTTGTTGGTAATAATTTCAGCTAGGCCCTAGGGGCTAGAGTATCTTTTTCAATGATAAAATATAGCTCCATCGGTAGTAACTTTACTAGCCTAGAAATTTGCTTTTATTTAAAGGAAAGCTTCTCCAGGTCTTCATAAATTTGAGGTAACATGGATCAGAGATTATTAAAATCTTTCAGGGACCATATTTGGTCTCTCTCGGTCGTATTGACCTACTTTTGGTCATTGGGACATTAATATTATTTCATTCATTCTTCCATTTCTTCTTAAGTTCTATAATAATTGGAACTTCATTGCTCAGGGATCTCAGTTCAGTTCTACTCTTGGCTGCATAAAATGAGGTGTCATGTAATTTGAGATTTGTTACTCTGAGATACTTCCCTGCAGCCTGTTTATACAGCTCATGCTACTTTCCATCATGTCCTTGAAATTTGTCTTAAAACGCCAATATAAAAAAGACTTTTGCATTAGACACCATTCAAATACAACCTTTTAACACAGACGTTGAGCCCTGAAATCGTATTTATAAGCTTGTAGATTTTCTGTACATAGGATGTTTTGGAATTGTAGTTTGACTAGTGAGCTTTAATATCAAGCAGTGAAAAGAAGTGCTATGTGCTATTGCAAATATCAATTGAAACATTTGGTAAAGCTAAGGGTTCTTTCCCTGGTCATGTATATTTGATAATTATGCAAAACAGTCTTAAGTTTGCTTTTTGTAACAAAATGAGGGAAAAACAAATCTGAAGATCTTTTGTTTCTTATAACTCTATTCTAGTACTCTACAAAGTTCCTTGTTGTAGTGCTTCTTTGGCACCTTTTGTAATAACCATCTTTATTCTTTTAAAAAAATTGGTTAGCTCAATTGTAAACAAAATGCATAACAACTTTCTTTCCACTTTCTGATCACCCAAATCTTGGAAAGGGCAAGGTGAGAGTATATAGTGTTTTGGAATGCTACAAATTGAAATCAATTGCTGAAAGGAAAGGCATCAGGCAGCAAGCCGTCCAAACCATGGGATGTGAAAGCAAAACAGAAAGGAGAACCATCCGCTTATTCTGCGGGAATTACAATAGCACATCCACTTTTCAGTGGGAAAGCTTATTTGAAATGAAAGTAAATATCAAAACTCTTGCCACTTACCCAGTGGGGGCGATTACAAACCACTCGTGCAGCGGGGTAAGTATCAACGTTAACCAAATTATAATCATTGATGGTACCATAGCTGAAAAACACTCCAAGTAATTGGCAAGTTTTAAAAATCTCCAGGGTTTTTTTTTGACGGCGAGTTTTTCCCACATTTACTCTCCAAAATTGCTCGCCGAATAAAGGAGAAAAACTTGCCTGTCCAAAAGAAAAAGTTCTCCTGTGGCTGCAAAAAAGGCATTTTCATTTCATTTAATTTTCTGGGTACTCTCCAAGCCCAAGTTTCCAAGTTTCCCTACAAGTCTTCATCTATAATATCGTCGATTTCTATCTCCCCCTAGTTTTCACTAGACATGGGAAGAGGAAGATGTGAATTTGTAAAATATATTAATATAGTATTTACTTTCAGTTTTACAAAAACAATTTGCAATTTTCATTTTGTTTCAGACTATCAATATCAATGCATTCCACATGAGGATGCGGTTTTTTACCCAATTTGTTTTCAAATCAGTCAAATACAACTAGACTCAACTTGTTACTTTTATGTACTCATTTATTGACTCATTGGATGCATCTTATCATTGAATTTTGCAAAAAAAAGCGTTTCTTTTGATATTTAAGCAATTTTTATGTTGTCGATTTTTTTGCCGAGTTTTTGCTGAGTCGTGTTTTTTTAGGCTTGGCCAGTTTTTCAGTTCGGCGTGTTTTTCAACTATGGATGGTACTATCAGGTAGAATTACAATCAAGTAAAATAAAGGAATGACTTTGATAGTAAGACCTTCCAAAACACCACATCAATGGTTCATGAGCATTTTAATCATGAAATGAAGTCGTTAGCTGCTAATATGAAATTGGTAATAACAGTGCCATTTATCACCTCCAAATTAATTCAAAAAAGCATGAACAATCACCAAAAAGACAACTAATCAGTATACCTTGAAACATTAATGCTGGTATGATCATGACAAGTTTGGAAATTGAAGTATAACTGCTGGCAGGTGCTGTAGTAGGTCTGAAATGATTGGACTGAGCTGTTACAGGTTTGATATATCACTGTTGAAGGTCAAACAGCCATAGGAAATTCACCTAGAACACCTTCCATACAGAAAAGTCCACCTCAAATCATCAAACACCATCAACAATTACTTCATATTCCAACAATCAACACATAAAAGACCAAGAAAAGAGGGCGATTCAAGCCCAAAACATCACGCCCAGGTCTGCAGGTGGTATGGATCAGCAAGATAGTTCTTCAAAAATCTTCAAACATTCATCACAGTTTGCAAAGGTTAGACCAAACACTTCAAAATCACTCCATATTAAAAGACATCGAATACCTCCGCCATGAAACCCCAAAATTTAAAACTCTGTTGAAGCGCAATGATGATTCCTAAATGAAATCACACTAACTCTAGCTAGGGATTGTCTTCCAAATCCAAAACTAGAAATCAAATGAGGGTTTCATTCTCAAAAGATTTTTGGAAGAACATGCAGGTTCAATACGACAGCATAACGGTGTAAGAAATATTATACATACAAAATGAGCCCTCAACACGTTCTTTTGTAGCTTTTTTGAAAAAACATTTTTTTCTTTTTTCACTACTTTTCTTGAAAAAACATATTTTTTGCTTTTTCTAAAAAAGAGTTTTGTACTCTTTTGCTTTTTCCCAAAGAGCACTTTTTTTCCCAAAAACATTTTTGCTTTTTCCCAAAAAAAAACACCCTTTTTTTCCTTTTTCTTCAAAAAAACACTTTTTTGCTTTTGTCGAATTAAATAATTCATTACATGCAAAAGAATCCCTTATGCCCAGGCATCGACTTTTGAAGTCAAAAAGTCACTTTAATAAAATATAACACTTAACAAATATTTTAACATTTAACATTATAAATTTGGTTGTATTTTTAAATACTCCATCTGAGTTGTGGAAAGCACTACTAAGGATTTGGAATCCAATAATGATCATGTCAAGATATAAATGAGACTAAGGGATGATGACAGGTTCCAACTTGGAAACTTACTAAAAATAAACGTGCTCTCCAAGAAGTTTGGAGAACACCCCAAGAGGCTAAAAACACTTGTGAAAGTGTCACTGTGATCCATAACGCCAACTAAGCTCAATGCCATCAACGAAAACCAAGAAGAATTGGAAATTGGCCAAAAGGTCACAAAACGATATTGCTAAAGTAGGGGACATTACAGTCCTCCCTTAGAATTGCTTGCCCTCAAGCAATTGCTAGTCTCAATTAACCAATCAATTCTAAAGCATGAATGAGATTCCAGGATCTTAAACCAACCTAGGAGGTTTGTAATTTCTTCTGCTTGATGTTCTTTGCTGCAACTCACCATCAATGAAAACCTCCGTAACTCTTCCTACCCAAACAACAACAATTCTTTGCAAGTCATCAGCAAACCCCCTGGAGATTGGTTTCTCATTATTGTAATTCCATAGCACCATTTGGATAGTTTCAGGAAAATTACTACTATCCTTTTCAATTTTAACTGCTTGACCTCTAGTAGGGTAGCTATAATTATAGAGTGGTTTGCTGCCCAAACCACAAATGCTAGCTAAAAGTAAGAAAAAAGAACTGTTTGGTGCCTTTTCAAGTGCTTGAATGGTCTGAAAGTGCGTGAACGTGCAGTTGTTCAAATCTGAAATCAGCAGCTTACAGTCTTAGCACCTTGAAAGAACAACTTCAACAAAACCGAAAATCCTCAACGCAAAAGAAAAATTTGATCTTCTCTCAGATGTAAACACTTTTCCAAGAGTCACTGAAAGATCCCCAACCCAAATGTGATCTGATTTTCTGAGTTTTGTCTTCTCAAAGTCTTTTACTAGCGAATAGGAAGGGTTTTGTTTTTGTTTTGTTTTTGTGTTTTTGTGTTTTTTTTGTTTGTTTTTTTCTGAATGTTGATATATGCACTAATATTGCAAACTAGAAGGAAGGAAATTGCTGCTAAAACTTAAATAAACCATACAATTTAAATAGAGAGCAATAATGATGAATTTATTGGCTCAAATGTCATTGTACATACCACCAATCTGCATATAACAAAAAGGAGCCCAACACATTGCTTTATAACCTCTCATGGACCTTTTTAATAAAAGTCAATAAAATAATTTTCTTGAGAGTCTTTCGTCATCCAAAGAAAAGGGCCACTTTTTAAAAACAACTTGAGTTGCTAGGATGAGGGCACTTTTCACTATTCACCTTATGATTTTCAGTTACTATTCACCTTTTACTATTCCATTAAAGCAAACCTTAATATTTTCACTTTAACTTTGGATTCATGAATCGAGCTCCCAACGAAACTCCACAGCCCCTGGTAGGGTCCCCTAACCATTCTCCTGACCTACGGGAACCCTAATAGTAGGCCAACCTCCGCTACGAATGAGCTATCTAAGGAAGGGACATTACAGTCCTCCCTTCCCGGGATTGCTTGCCCCCAAACAACTGTAAAGCTGGATGCTGAAGTATCATCTCTCCTTCCCACGTGGCATCCTCCAATGGCAAGTCTCTCCAACAAACCAAATACTCTCTGATCACTCTGCTCCTCAACCTCCTCTCCCTCATTTCCAAAATCTCAGTACGAATCAAAACCAATCGACCCTCCTCATCCAGTGGAGGCAACTCATGTGAAGAGACAACATGCTGTCCAAGAGCCTTCTTTAGGCAAGATACATGAAAGACATTGTGTATCTTACCTTCGGAAGGTAACTGAACCTCATAGGCTACCTCTCCAATCCTCCTTAATACTTTGTATGTACCATAAAACTGAGGATTGAGTTTTTCTTCCCTACTCTTCTTAAGGGTACTCTATCCATAAGGCTGTAGGCACAAGAAAACCATGTCACGAACCTCAAATGTCCTCTCAATCCAATGTCGATTTGCATACAACTTCTGCTGATTTTGGGTGTGTCAAATATTATCCTTAAGTGCCTTAAGGATATCCTGTCCATCCTGTAACCAATCCCGAGCTCTAGGCGCTCTACTATCACCCAACGCTAAGTTCACAAAAGACAAGGCATCATAACCATACAATGCTCGGAAGGGATTCATAGCAATAGACATGTGGTAAGTAGTATTATAACAATGCTTAGCCATATAAAACCTTATCACCCATGCCTTCTATTGACCCGAAACATAGTTACACAGATAACCCTCAAGCAAACACCAAACAACCTGCTTCTCCACTCCGATTAAAATACCCAAAGACCACAAACCGTGAAGCAACATATTGAAATCCATGTGAAAGAATGTACCAGGAAAATGAATACCCGGTTCCCAAATCAAAATATAGAACCTGCTGTATGAGATGTAGAACATCAAGAGAATGTGAAAATGAACTCCCATATGCTAAGAAACCAACAAAAATGGCCACCAAACCTTGCTATCATAACTCAGACCAGCAACATAGGTGTTGTTATCTAAGCAAAGCAAATCAAAATTACCCATCTCATACCTTATGTCCCTCCAATAGACTTCATGCCACACGCTCCCAAGCAACTCAAAAGCTGATGTAGACCATGCTAAATCTGGAAGTGCAATGGAAACCCAAGTAGGAAAGCCACTAATCTGTGAAGTACCAAATAAAATGAAGTCACCTACTAACGAATATATTGCTGCCATATCATAAGATATTGGTGACATAACCAAAAAGGAGTTATGGATACCATTAACACCCATCAGAGACAACCCTTGAGTGGCCGATCCACTAAGAGTGTCATCAAAAGAATCTTCATCATAATCGTGAAAATGATCAACAACAACTGAATTTTCTGAATTGACCAACCTTTGCTCATCATCATCTATGGAGTGGTGAATGTCATGAATTTGTTGAAGATGAAGTTTAGCTTGTTGAGCCAACATCTTAGCTCGCTTTTCCTTTTCTAACCATCCTTCATTGAACTTTTGGGACTGCTCTATATCAGCTGCTCCAAAGTGTCTGAAATCAGTCTTATAATAAGATGCATCATATAAATTACCATGACCAGTGCGTGCATCTTGTGTACCAACACTTATTGACTCTTCTTCACATGTTTTTCTATGTGTAAGGGTAGCAATCCCATAAGAATGAGGAAGAAGAGTATCACTATCCCAAATCAGACCTTTGGGGTCCTTTTCTATGCATGCATTGTAGTCATCAAAGAACATCGAGTTTTGATTTGTCCCATGCTTTTCCCAAGTGATTAGAGATGGAAGTGGCTCAAAGGAACCTTCATCTTGGATGCTATGATATTCAAAATCAGACTGCTTGCATTCTAAACTTGTCATTTCATTCTCAAGTGGGAATAGATAGTGTTTGTCTCCATACTGAAAATCAAAACCTTTTTCTGGCTCCATTGAAGTAATTTCATGATCCTGAACACAAGGAATGTTCTTCATCATTTTGTTCCATTTTTACACTTCTTGTATTAGCATTTTTCTTTATAGAAGTAGCTGTTATAAGTGACTGATTTTCTGAATTATGCAATGAATTAGACACACAAAAGAAGACAAAGTTCAACTATCTCTTTGTCCTTATCCTTTACCAATTTGACCACCATATACTTGCCTGTAAGCAATTGCAAGTAATCCTCTTTCATCAACCCCAAAGCCTCCTTGAAAGAGTGCAAATGTGAATGAGGGATACCATGTCCCATTCCAAATGAAGCCTTCTATGTGTTTGTGGGTGCTATCCATTCTTGACAATGCTTGAACAATTTTATCATCCTTCACCACCAATTGATCATGCAAGTCTTCCAAAACCAAAAGCTTTTGTTCCAACTGTCCTTGGCTGCCATAGACCTATTTTACATCATGTGTAGGGGAAGTAGAATCAATTATCATTCTAGAAGAAGCATTAAGATCACCCAAAGAATCCATACAATTGTTGTCCATATCATTAGCATGTTCCATGCTTTTGTAATCTTCAAGATCAGAGTGCAATTGCATACACTTTGCAACCCCAATTCGTAGCATTTCATGTCTTGAAGCTTTGTCTTCAACATATTCAGTCAAAGTATCATCATCATAAGCTGATATATTTTCGATTACGAACCAAACCCAAGATGTAGTATGCAAAACAAACCAAACATTATCAAAATGCAAGATCTTCTTAGTAGATAGCCTCTTACTCTCCATAATCAGCTCTTTAAGACCAAATGCTTCATATGATCTTAACCATTGTTCTTTCATTGTAGGTGATGCATGACTAGCGAAATTGAAATGAAATATGTTCCATTCCACACAAATGGATATATCACTTGTGGTTGGTCCATCAAGTGTGTAACTATTATAATCATTGTTTTGAGCCTTCAAGGAGCTCTCTAAAAGAGGACAATCATAAACTCCAGGATGCAAACTAGACCAAATTGAATATCCTAAATCATTCCTCCTTTCTACTTCACACAACTCAACATGCTCTTCTTGTGGGCTTACCTCACGAAGCTCTTCCCTTGTATGCGTCGGCATAACAATTAGCACCTCTGAAGTGCTAGTTGGTACGAACAACTATGCAGACTGCGTGATGAGTGCTCTTCAAATTAGGAGGGGAAGCTCCCTCGTTGTGCAGACAAATGCTTGAAAAATTAAACTAAACTAATTCCTATCTTTTTGTCTCAGCTGAAAGAGGCACAAGGTTTTCGAGAAACTTTGAACGTTGCAGCCGAGGATTTTCTAGTTTCGCAAATCTTAACTACAACTCAAAACTAACTAGTTTATACTATCCAATCTCCTCAAGAAATTAGAGCATGAAGAAACAGAGTGGGAATGATTTATACAATAACCTCTAAGACATGATTTCCAAGGAGGTGACAACACCTATTCGAGGCGTGTTGTGACCTTTTCACACATCGCCCCATTCAAGATGGGGACCCCTAATTTTTGCTCCATTCTGGTCTTTTGGGCTTTGGTTTTTCTCTCTCTCTCTCTCTCTGTGTCTCTTTTCTGATGTCTGCCTTCTGGGGACGTTCCCGTCTGTGAGCCTAAACGTGAATTTTGGCTAAGTCTGAAAATTAGGGTTTTGAACTTCCTTGCCAATTTAAGGTCAAGCAAGGTGAATAAATTGAAAATAAAGCTTAAGATTGTTGTTAGTGTGTTTCTAGCAGGCTTCCACTGAAATTTTATCAGATTCTAGTCACTTACTATTTTTAGTAAGTGTGCAATTACAGGCAATCTTTCAGCATTTCTGGAGTTTTTAACAATCACACTGCATTCAGAACATATCAAACTGCTCGTGTGCAAAATTTGAGCTGAAACGGACAACTTACTATTTTTAGCAGTTCAGCTTTCAGAGCAGATTTCAGGGCTTAGATGTGGACTTTTTCAACGCATGTCTGCATATTCCTTCTGGGTTTTCAGAGACCTTCGCGATGGTATAACATGCAAAGTGAGATAACGACTTTCAGAGTTCAGCCTTCCGGGGCTATTTTTAGGGTTTGCATGTTAGGGTTTTCTTCGTGTTGTACCCAAACCAAATTTTTTGCTTCATCAAGGCATTTTGTATTTAAAAGTCTAAATCTTGTTAAAATGTTGTAAAACACAGTTTTGGGCAATATCAAGCATGGAGTTTTTGTCAATAGTTTGTCAGTCAAAGTCAGTTTTATTGAACAGAACCTGAAACAGAGACTCAAAATGGAGTTTTCACGATGGAGGAGCATCTCACAACGGCGTTTCACATTGCACACGGTCATTTCAGTGATCGAGACATAGTTTTCAGTGATCAATTTATGAAGATTTTTCAAAGGAAAACTCAGAAAGTGCAAGTATAGCCCAAGGGCGCCCAGCTTGATGAAGGTCAAGATCTTGTTTAAAATGTTCAAGCATCCAGTCAATCTCTTCAGAATTAGTCTGGCTATCCGTCGAGCTATCCAGCAAAGCTTTTCGAGACCCACAACTCCGGCAAATAACGACAGAAGTTGAAATTCCTAAATTTCCAAATGTGAGAAATTTGCTCTTTTCAGGCAAAAGCGCGCCTCTAGCCTGAGGGCGCCCATCTTGAAGAGGGGGTAAATCTTGGGCGTTTTTGATGACGGATACAGTCAATTTGTTCTCGACTAATCTGCTTATCCAACGAGATG